>JAGDQP010004717.1:1080-83110 GCA_022664845.1 Lepisma saccharinum | reverse complement strand
TCACACTCACTCCACATAACCGCGCACCAACAATTTGCCCTCTTTGAAACTCTGAGAGGTCTCCCATTTTACACTACCTCCGTCTGCTGCAGCCACTGCACACTCCTGTTCCACGACGCCTGACGTAGTATGGAGACCGACCTAACACACCACCACCAGCAGTCCGGCGCTGCGGTCGCCACGACACCACTGCCAACCCATACATCTGACGTGTTGCCAACTACAGGTGTCTCCATTATTCTGATAAGCATCTGTACATTCAATGGATAGGTACGCGGTTCGAACCCCGCGACCGTTCATTCTGACAGATTTTACAGAGTTTCTCTCAGTTTCACCAGGCGAATTCCGGGATGTCCAGATCTCCAGAAATAGCATAGATAAATGTATAAATAACCTAATGGTTAAACCGTATGAAAAACAAGCAATTTCGTGTAGGTAATCCAAATGTACTTAATACGTTAGGCGCCACCTCAGAGACATGTTAGTTCCTGAGCTCTGGGATCTCTTGTTATTATTATTATCCCGCTTTTTCTTTGCCCTCATTATTCTTTAAAGAAGCAAGTACCTACCTTCTCTCCCCCACTTCCTTTGTCATGAGGAGGCGGTAAAATTACTAAAAGAGAGGGAGGAAAACAATAATGTTTTTCTCTGGATAGATTGACAGATTCATTGATTAATGAATGATAAAATAAGATTCAAATAAATGTTACTTATATGATTCCGATACAGACAGTTTTACGGAGACTTCACACACAAGTTGAGTGGTAGAAAAGGCCGCAAGGGTTTTAACTTCGCCATAAAGCAAGATGTAAATAAATAAAGTAAAAAGTTGGTAACGTTTCGTTAAAAGCATAGTTCGAGCAAAGAAATAAAAATAGATAGAGAAGAGTAGGGATGAGGAGTGTCTCTAAGTTGCGAACTAAAAGTTAGGTAACCAAGAAGCCAGGTCATGAAGGCGTAAAAATTACTAGAGTAGTCGGGAAAATTGGTATAGGAAGGGAGGGAAGAAACAGTGGAATAATAATAAAATAACAAAAAAAAATATCAGTAAGACTATAATGAGACAAGCTGACAGAATAACAGGAAGGGTAAAGAAAGAAGATTAAATGAGAATTAGCACAGGAAAAGAAGGAAAACTGGTGTGCAGGGAAAATTACAAGTAATAAAGTAAGCAATTCTTTCTTGATAGTAAATAAGGTGAAAAGAAAAGAATACTTGCTTTTTAGGACAGCAGGCAGGTTAAAACAAACTTTACACACAATAGAAAACGGTGACTAACTTCCGCAAAAGTATGGTCACAGTAAAGAACAGGAAAAGGAATAGAGAGGAATTGTGTGAAGCTATGCTACCATACTGCAAGCTCGGTAACAGTTAGGTCAGGTCATGAAGTAGCCGGAAAAAAAACACAGAAAGGAGACGGGAGTGAGATAGGTGGCAGAAAGTCGTAAAGAGATTTCCTCAGGGAGATATGAGAATAAAGAAGCAGCGGGGAAATAATCATAATAATAATAATAATGAGTCACAGCTGTATTTTGACTATTACTTCCTTACCTCTTTACAGTGAAAGATATGGTCCATCCCGATAGCATGACTTGTCCCCTGAGTACCGCTGCCAAGTACAGCTAAAATGTTAGATCCTTTACAGAGATGTTTAGTTGCTGCTATGGAGGCTGCTGCCGTTCGCCTTGCAGTGATTTCCGTTCCATCCATTATCTGAGGAAACAAAGTATTTAATCAGTTTTGCGTTTGTTGCCTTTGAAACCTGGGAACAAATGTAGTGTATGTACCTTATGAGCTAAATATGCTTAGAAATTATACTAACTAGGACAGTGAATGGTAAGGTTGTTTTAACGTACGTAACATGAAACACACTATAACAAGCATGTCGGACATGTGGTTCACATGCAAAATTTACATCAGAAATCTATGAGGTCTCAATACAATTGCAGTATTGAACTTCCAGTTTTGAATCTTACATCAGGACTTATTTCGTATAACTTATTTTTAACTTTTGAAGCCCGAAAGGAGAAAAAAAAATCAAAATTGTAGTATTGCGCTCTACTGTGAATGTCCAAATCTCTGTATTTATGTATGTGTATGTGTGTTATTTTTAATTTACCTTTGTTAGGTACAGTCAGGGAGATCCTGGAAAAAGAGCTAAGTCTGAAGGTGAATGGAGTCTACACAAGGTGATAGATTAACTAGTCAAGAGTGGAAAAGTTGCTGAGCTAAGTGTCGAAAACACATGCTTGGCTTCTAGGTCGAATAGTGCGCCAGTTCGGACATACACCACGCGCCATCTATGAAACGAAGCTATAAGCTTAGAATTACGAGATATGGACTTGTCGAAAATAAGGTTTTGCATTTAAGCTCTCTTGCTTTTCACTCTTCAGTTATGAACAAAAAAAAAAAAAAAAAAATAGAGGGAGGAGTACTGAAGGAGAAAAATCTAAACATACTCCCCAAGATGAGTTGTTTCAGGGACGTTGTCACAAATTACGTAATATCTTCGCGAATAATATGAGACGTATCAACTTAATAGTAAATGACATTCGAATCAATACCCAAGAAATGTATTTGATCTGGGTTCATGCTTGAGAGAGTGCACTTTACTACAATCTAGCATCACTTCCTTCAAAATGGAAAGTTAATGTGAGAAATCCCCTCTCAAGTTGCACTATTTCAATCATAAGCATTGCTCACGAACACCCCTTTGAAACAACTTCGATTGTCATTTGCAAAGTTATCCTACATCATTATTTGTCGGCATATTACGCAATTTGTAATTTAATTAACTTCTTCTATATACATTTTTGAGCATTGGTATTTCATACGAACTAATTTTTCTGTTTTACCTCAGAAGTTGATTGGTTTATCGCTCTTAACTGAATATAATAGGAGACTCATTTTACTCTTTGTTCAAGGTAGTGTAATCCAAATAGCATTGAAACCTAACGGCAAGATTGGCGACTAAACACTGTATTACATTTTCTTCAATCTGTCACCAACATAAGAGTGAAACCTTGTTCAGTCACTGTGAGATAAGGTGGAGTAGGGGAAAGGCGGGAACGTACTTAAATATATAAATAAATTCGAAGTTACCTCATCAACCTTTACACTATCAATATTTTGCGTTAAAAAGTTATTTCGAACTGTAAGAAATAGTTAATTCCACCATGTTCGATTCCGTAACTTGATTTACTCATAAACAATCAAACCGAGCCGCCGTAGCTCAGTGGTAGAGCGTTGGCGTAGTATTCGGGAGGTCGTAGGTTCGATCCCATCCTGGCTAACCATCCTGACAGGTTTTCCAGGTTTTTCCTCAATCACACCAGGCAAGTGCCGGGATGGTACCTTCAACATAGGGCCTGGCCGACACCTTCCCGAATCCTTTCCCTTCACTTCCTGGCCTGAGCTTTAGATGCTCTAAAGGCCATAAATAAATAAAATTCATAAACAATCAATATATTGCGCATTAATATCTGACAGAACTTAAAGTTCGTTCAGTGCTCTCATTGAAAATGTGAAATATGCGAAAGATAAAATCTTAGTTGAATGATTTTATTCCACACTCCTATGTCATTAAGTTCCAGATAAGAAAAAATGTAGCGAATGTAGCGACCTCTTCTTATATGCGTATGTGCAGATACAGTTTGTAAGTTTTGATACAAGTCTCAGTGGTTAGGTCAAAGATGATAAACCTACTTTATTTATCCTAATTAAAGCCTTTAGCCTTAAACACTTTTCTTGAAGATCGTTCAAACACTTCGGTTACTTGTGGGACGTTGTCTTGCTCATTCTTTCCAGAGGCGAATCTTGCAAGGATAAATAACGGAAGTCCCCCTGTTGTTTATGGTCTCGAGCAGAGCTTTCTGCAGTAGAAGGCCAGAGGGTACTATGTGGCAACGCAGCATCATGGGAAGCCTGCCGGCTGATATAGTACGTCGTTTGGTGTGTTCATTATGAATGGGTTATAATAAATAGCACGCAAACTGTTGGCTTTAAAACATTTTGTGAAATATGTTTCATGTGATTTCAGATTCATCCTCTTCGTACGAGGAGGGCGATAAAATGATTTTAGAATACTTAAATTCGAGGCGCATTCCAACAGTCTGGAGACGTCCAAACTATTTTGAAAAATTGGAATGATGTTGATTTCTTTACAAGGTTCAGACTTACGAAAGAGACCGTGAAATAAATAGTTCCTCACATTGATGACATCTTGGAAACACCTACTAACAGTCACACTTTGCATGTTGTTTACTATTTTATGTCGTAATTACTACGTATGTCTTATCGTGGGAGCTGCTCCATTGTAATCGCTTGACGGCCATTGCGTGCACACTCCTTTTCATATCGATGCAATCTAAGTTCAATTAACGTAGCATACTGAATCTGAAGATAGAAAATGTAAAGAAAAAAAAAGTGATAAAGTTGAGTATAGGAAGTGTGAAGTTACAACAATAGAGCAGTCTCATTGGATTTCCATCTATTTTGTAACATTCGGACTACGATACTTGGTTTTATTAACTCGAAGAAGGCGAGTACGAGAAGGTTCTAGATCTCTGGTCTACCTACGTATTTTTATAGTTACTAACTCAACTCTTTACAGATGTGTTTATTACCTTATTTAGACATTATTTACACAACATTGAAATCTTTTACCACGCTACGTAGGTAAAAAGAACCTTTCTCAAACATTACATTGGTGAATTCATCTAGACATGGAGATCAGCTAAAATTTGGAATACACAGTAAGAACGTCCACAGTTAGCCCTTTCTGGTGGAGTTTACGAGACGTACTTCAAAAGGCACTTTTATAAGAAAGTTCCTTGTAGACTATACAATTAAGTGTTAATTTCTCGGCTCATAATAGTTTAATATTTCTTACATAAAGGACATGCAAATTTATTCGGCCTCTTGTACAATGTGTATAAAGTTATTTGTTACTCCTATGAATGTGCCTCGTAAATTTACAGACTTACGCCTCGTAAAATTAAAGCTACCTACGTAAATAGTACATTTAATTTCTCATAGTTCTACATATCAAACTTTACAACAAAAATATATCCGAAAACATAGTTCTACATCTGAAAGAAATGATAGGCTGATAGAAATGATAGATGGTCGTTTTTCATAGCTCATCTCATTCTAAATATCAAAACTTATTTATACTTTTTTAATATATTACGTACCTCCAATTGATCCTCTTCGACTTACATCTCCAACATCATTCGACCAACATTTAAAAAACAAAAATATCAGCGATAATTTGAACATACTTTCTACAAAGTTATTTAAATACACGCTATGATACGCCGCGCACTCAGCCGTCTGGGCAATGTTGCCATTTTTCAATACTCCGGCCTTCTACTGTGGAAAGGCTCTGTCTCGAGCCATCCGCACCTTTCTAGAGGTTTGTTCGAGTGGGTCTTCTCGGTGTTGCACTATCTGCACTGGAATTTAAGTTAGTACAGAACTGTACGAGTGGATGTGAAGTCACAGTGTCTATTCGTGCAGTTCTCGCACGAACGTGCAGGTGCTTCTTTCCTTCTATGCAGCTCTATATTTAGCATCTGAAAATCCATATCCTTATTTCATTATTAGGCTGCAATGAACTCAGATTATATCCTTACTCTGTATGAAATATTTCTAACCGACTAACTCTTACATAGATATTTGAAACCCTTAGACATAGTCCTTGAACTTTCATATTTAAAGATTTTTTAACAATCCACTCAAATCTGGGAAGCTCGTGAACTATGAAAGAGACATAATAAACTAAGCTGTAGAGATGTTTACCCTTTACCCAGAATTATAGGTGAGTAGATATAAATAGCATTATATGCCACAAAGTGTGCATAAGATGCTTATCAATGATACACAGTTGAGAAGATACCATGTTTGCAGTTGAAATTATGTCGTAGGAAGCTCAAAAGTGAATTTTATTTATGGCCTTGAGGCATCTAAGGTTCAGGCCGGAATAGAGGAGAGGAAAGGTTTCAACCAGGGCCTATGTTGAAAGTGCCATCCCAGTATTTGCCTGGTATGACTGAAGAAAAATCCTCAGTCAGGATGGTCGGCCGCTGGGATCCAACCCACGACCTCCCGAATGCTACACTGACGCTCTACCACTGAGCTACGGCAGCTCGACAATACCCAGAATAATAAGTATAAGAATTTTAGAGAAAATCATATCCTTAAATTTTCTAGAGTCGATACAGTGACTGATTTGATATACATTGTACACTACATACTATTAATTTCTACACCTTTTGCAAACATAATTGATTAAAAATGGTACACAAATATATGAATTTCGGGGGTGGGGACCGGGCAACCTATAGATACATCCCTGAACCAGAAACTTCGAAAATAATAATTTGTACCAAATATTCATCCGAAACTATACCAATATTAGGCAATTTTTCGATATTTTAACTGTAGCAAACAAAATTGTATTTTTGTCCTGCCAGATTAAGCATCCAAACCAAACCACTGTTCGTCGTTGGGGTGACAATGAAGGGATCTCCTAGAGCAGGGGTCGGTAAACTCCCCGACCAAAGAGCTACATACCAAAAATGGAAGTATGTGTGAAGCTACCAAAGGTAGAATGAAACTTGGTTAATAAATTCTACTAGTTAGCCAGACAGTAACGTTAACCTTGCGCAAACATCCTCGCGAGGTACCGGTAGCTCACGGTCGACGGTTTGCCGACCCCTAGGTAGGTGTTCGTGATGAAAACTGGCTTGATCTTGCCCAAGATAGAATCCAATAGCGAACGTTTATTCCTGTGGCGATGATCTAGCGAGTTCCGTAATCTATGAGTTAGCTGATGATGACAATATGTGTTCTAATTAGTTTTCGCTTCTGTTTACTATTTTTTGTCACTATACAGTATACTGTTTGTGAGTCAGAAGTTGCCTTTGTTGGTTAAGAAATTATCCAAATTGAACTTTTTTCCTGATTATTTGAAAGAAGTTGTACGTTTAAAATGTTATTTATTATTATTATTTTAATCTGCTTGTCAAATTGGATCCCACAGTTGTTTCGGCAGAGTGAGGTCTGTGTTTTGAAACAGTATGTCCCTACCACTAGACAACCGCACCGCTCATAACAAAACGACCCACTACTCCGCGGTAAAGTACTGAATGTTCCGATAGTACATGAACACAAACTTAAGTAACCACTCCTTGTTGAAGAATAAATGTGAAAGATCATTGTTGACTTTGATAGAGTTGTATAGTTTTCAATAAACGAATGAATACCTACCACTAATACTTTTCCTGTTTCTGAATCAAATAGCAATATTGTTGCCATAACAGAGGGCATTCCAAGTTTCTTATTCCCATGGAAAGATGTCACCAGTTTACAAGCCAAGGCTTTGTCTTCATCACTGTAAGCAGGCATTGTTCCCAAGATCCTACAGAGAACTTCAGAATTAGTTTGGAATAACATGCATATTAAAATAATAATAATAAAAAACGTTCAATGCAATGTGGACTTTCATTTGATTCCTAGAGTGATACTCCGTTCTAAAATGAAATTATTTATTCATTTAGGGAAAATTATTATCGCTTCTATTCTTGAAAATTAGTTATAAAAATCAAATCCCATTTATCGTTTTATTGGTAAGGACATATAAAGTTTCAATGTGTAGAAAATATAATTCTACTTTTAAAAGATCTCACGATTTTAACAAAATAAGATGTCAAGTCTGAAATTATCTTTATTGGTTATAATATGTTAGATCATATTCATTTTTTAACTGTAATTTATATGTTGAATTTTAATAAACTTAAGCGATTTGCCATGCATCCCTTTTACTACGAATTCACGTTACCTCTATGTCACCATTTTGGACTTATGCACAAGCAATGAAATGAAATGATTAGACCAAAAGTACATGATCTCCAGTGAAGTCAATTTTACAAACACCGAATGAAAGAGAAAATCAGAGAGCAATTCCTTGCAACGTTCGGTAAGATATTGGTGTATCGGTCTGAAAAGATATTGGTGTTATCCGGATCCATATATATATCCAAATCACAACTTCCGCACCTCCCCATACCTGAACACACTTCTTATCACGGCTGCATCTTTGACGAAACATTTCGAGTCAGCATCCTGAACTCTGACTCACCTGCCACAGTTAGAAAGAGATGGGAGCAGACACATTTTTGGCTTTTCCGCGAACAATGAACCCGGCCTCAACTGCCTGTAACTACCTGCAGCGCAGTGTCTTTTTCTTCCATTATCTTCTTTGTTCCGTCTCTAGTTGCACTTTTATTCTATTTTTCAATATTGTTTCTGTTCTCCCTTTCCCTTTTATTTTTATTATTTCCCCCTTTCTTATACCTCTAGGAAGCCCCTTACCTACTCCTAGTAACCATCGCACTTTCTTCTCCATTTAGTGTTTTTCTCCGACACATCTAGTTATTTTCCAGCCTCCTTAACCTGGCCACACTGTTACCAAGCATCGTTGGCAACATGGCGTCTTAGCCCAAGTCTCCCACCAGTTCGCTCTGTCCTTTTTTTCTCTCCTACCATGTGAAAACGCTTTTGCGAAACGTTGCCGCTTTTTTATTGTGTTTATGAAGTTCCTGTATACCTATTTTAGTATACTCCAATGTAGGTATCCTTTTGTCTACCTTTTTTACTATCTTATATAGATAGATAGGTATATATATATGTATGTATGGTTGTGTGTGTGTGTGGGTGCGCGTGCGCGAGAGAGAAATCGGGACTCAAATAAGATTTTCGCACTTCTATGGAAGTTTGGCTTCATTCACACTCTTTTTTATTAACTTTATCTTTTTGTCGAAAATGTATCTTATTTTTTAAAAATTGAATAAGACTTTCTATTACATTATTTCTTTTCTAAGAAAGCAACGAAAACCGGAGTTCCGAAAGAAATAAGAAATCAGATTCTTAGTTAATTGTTTTTCTTTTATTTAAATACAAAAATCTTTTCCTCATACAATAAAGCTGCGGGGCTCTTCCAATTGAAATTGCATTTGACAAATAAACACTCGTATGTGCACTTTCATTTAATATAATCTTGTATAATGTCGAATATTATGAAAAATCTTCAGCTGAACACGTTTAACCAAAGGTATTACAAAAGAGATTTTCCTACATCCCCACTAAGAATCCCCAACACCCCTAAATTTTAACGGACACCCCTTAAAGAAATATGATCTACACCCTCCCCCCATCAAACTTTAACCGACGCCTTTCAAAAGATATCATTTACAGCCTGAAAAATTAATACTGCAATATTACAAAATAATAAGAAACAGAGCACTATTTCATGAACATACACTGCAAGACTTCACTCTGCACTGTTTACTTCAAAGAAATTGAAGAATGAAAAGAAAACGTGTCTTGTGATTATTTCTACAAACTTTTCAAAAGTGTGTTTCATCAATGGTAGAGCGCTTACTTCTGGTGCTTGGGGTCGTCGGATCAATCCCTGCTCATGCCATGGGGGCTTTGTGGTGAACACACACTATGTGCGTGAGTTTTCTCGCGGTTCTCCCGTTTCCTCCCACTTTCTTCATTCCATTCGGTCTGAGCCATTGTCTAAAGGCTTTTTTTTTTAAATAAAAAAAAAGTGTTGCATGAAAATATTTTCGGCACTTCATTCTGTACTTTCTTCACTTCATTCTGTACTTTCTTCACTTCATTTCATGTCGTACACAAGTTTTGCAGAGTTTAGGCGAAATTTGATTTGAAGAATAAAGAGTGAGAAGAATCTGAACATTTTTAGATACTTGTGTTGCATGATGTTTTTATATGAAAAGTTTCGTTCCCTTAGAAACTCTTCACTTTATACAAAAGTTTGCACCGTGTTTCAGAAGTTTATTACATGTGTTTGACGAGTTCATTTAATCAAGCGTACGTTGACGTAATCAAGCATATTATAATACTAGTACGTGATTTCTAACAAAGAAGGCCAAACGGATATTAAATATCCGGATCCTGGTTTCGGATATCTGCGGCATGGACACATCTTCGTGTTCATAGTCTTTCCTAAATCGTATTTTGGGCGATTTTTCCGGCTACCAAACGATATGTCTTCTTCCGTTTTTTTTTAACTCTTCATTTTGGAGTGTTGAGAGGGGAGGGGAAGGGAAAGCAGGATCAGAGAGAGAGAGAGAAGAAATTGCTGACTTGTACACGGATTGAAAGACTAGTGCTTATGAAACCAGTCATATAACGTTTGGTCACTAATACATGTAGTCACCTTGGAACCAAAAGATACTATGTCCACTTTTTGGCAAAATGGAGTTGAACACTGCAGTCAAAGATCTTGTACTGAATGGCGTCAACACCAAAAATAATATCTCACAAAACGACCTCCAAGTGGCTAGAAATGTTAGAAATGAAAAGAATTTATACAGACTTTAAATGGAACTTCCAAATTTAAAACTGTTTTTTTTTTTTCAAAAGTAGCAAAAGTGGACATAAGATTTGGTACTTTCTGGTTCCAAGGTGACAATATATTGGAGTGACAAAAAATAAATAATCGATTCATTTATTCTTGTCTCGCAGGTAACTGTAATAGTTCCTATCGTGATGTCTGTCATCGTTTATGCAGTTTTTAATTTTTACAGCACCTTCTTGTCTCTTCTAACCCCACCCTTCCCCATTACCAACCAACTGTATCCATCCACACCTGTTCCTACCCTTTGCCCTGTGAAGTGGTTATCAGTCACTACTCACTTCGCAATAAACAGGAAAGAACAAAAACATGGCCTCCCCCCAGTGTTCCATTTGCCGGGGGATGCCGCGGATTTTTCCTGGTGCGTGAGGATTTCATCCCCGGTGGTTGATTCCGTATATCATCTCGACCAGAGATAAAGTCTTTGTATCTCTACCCAAACAGGTAGCATGTTGAAACTTACTAGCAACCACTAATTTTAGGATCCCCCTCTTCCTAATTTATAACAAATGGAACACTGCCTCCCCTATAAGAGTGCTGACGAAAATCCTTTCCCAGATTTATTTGCTTTGAGAAATAGAACATGTATTTTAGAAAAACTAAAATACCTTTAAAAAATGTTTTAAAAAACTTTCGACAAGAAAACAATATAGCAATCAAATACACCATAGAGTTAGGAAGAAAATAGAGAGAACATACATGACGTCACATGAAGCCAAATTCGGTTCATCGGCAGCCATCTTGTATGGCCCCATTAGAGTCCCTCTATACCGAGTACTGTGAGGATTGCCTTTTTCGATAGACGATGAGTGCACCTAAGAGAGGCAATACTCGGAAAAGAGGGTCTCTGAATATAGGGCCACACAAGATGGCCGAAATGCCTCGTCCCTTCCGTCTCTAGGCTTGATTCCCCTCTCCCACAAAATAGCCTAAGGTTCCCCCTATTTATATTCCTAACTATGAAATACACAATCTCTATAAAATATATTTTTCGAGTATCAGATACATTGAATTTACTTGGCTTTATTTATGGCCTTTTGTCATTTTCGGTTCAAGCCTGGATGAGGTAGACAGAGAATGGGGAAGATACTGTCCAGGGCCTTTCATAATTTACCATCCCAGCATCGCAGTTTCAGATGCATCATAATAACGAAGTCTGAATTCTGACTGGGTCTTTGAATCTGCGAACAAAATCACGAATTTATTAGACCGGATATCTGAAACCCCGAAGATCCGGATTTCGGATCCGGATCTGGCAATTTCTAATTTCTAAAAACAACTGTATCCCTTTGTAGGACTGCAGAAATTTAAAGAAGGCCTATTGAATATTAAGAACTACCCTTTAGGCTAAAATAATTCAAAAATTGTTCTTGAGGTATCCACGACAGTATGGCTTTTCTGTGTAAGGCACAGGGGCGGATCTAGGATTTTCGAGAGTAGGAGCACGGGTCTGAAGAAAAGATCAGGGATATTTTCGATATTTTCTAAGTGAATTTTTTAAGGCTCAATCCAAGTGGGTTTTCCCGCCTTTATGTTAATTATGCAAATTTCAGTGCAGGTAAACAAAAATTAACTTTCACGGAGTAAAGTTCGTATCGTACTTGAAATATTGAAACAATTAGTTTTAAAGAAATCCTACTATTAACCTCCCCATGAGAAAAACTCGGCGGGCCTCCGGTGGTTCGCCATCATGCTACTGGGCCACCGGCGGCCCGCCGAATTTTTCTAATGGGGCTCAGGATTATGTGCAGACATTTTTGGGACATAATAATGTCCCAAAAGTGTCTGCACACAATCCTCAAGTTACAGCTGACATTTCCTTAAAACTAATTGTACATATTATTGAAGTACGATACGAACTTTGGTGCGTGAAAGTTATTATTATTATTATTATTTTTTTACTTGCACTGAAATTTGCACAACTGACGTAAAACGAAAAAGGTGGGAAACCCAGTTTGATTTAGCCTTAAAGTTTAAATTTATCGTATTTCCCGTTTGATCATGGAATGAATCTGGTATCTCCAAAAGTTGATGCTTTTAGACAAATTGACTTTTCCGCAAAAGAAATCGATGCTTTTACTAAAGTACATTGTTGTTGAAGAAACGCTATAAAGATACTTTATTGTTGAAATAATATGTTACAAAAAAATAGTATTTCCTTTCAGGGGTTGACGCGCGCCACTCACGCCCCCTCTCTCGATCCACCACTGGTAAGGCATAATTTAAAATCACTCCTTCTCAACATTCGGGTGTTAATTTAATTACAAGTAATTTGCAACAAAAATACCATATCATAATTTTCGTACACTTCGCAACACTGTGATTGCCAGCCTACCATCACTGGCAACCATGTTAAGAATATGCTTATCTGAAAAGAAAAAAAACAACAAAATTTTGGGAATTAAATAAGATCAACGATGCATTCACGTTTGCTTGTAGGGAACATAAGGCCAGCACACAAAATTAGCTTCTACCTTTTTCTAACAAAAAATAATAAGAATAATTATTGAAGGAGTTTAATCTTACCCCGCTTCTGATGGGAGGTCTATTATTGTGCGTGGTGGCTGAATTACTCCACTTCCGAGTCCTTTAGATACAGCTGATAATCCTCTTTCCATTCCAGACACCAGTTCATCCCAATCCAAAAGTTCAGCAACAACATTGTCAGTTAAGTAAAGAGGGCCATTCGCTTTATCTTCCATCTTGATTTAAAAAGTAAAACTGATAAGCTAGTTCAAAGGTCAGCGAAGGACCAGAGAACCACGAATAAAACCCAATGACAACCTGTGAAGTTTTACAAGAAATTCACAATTATTAAAAAAAAATCCTTACGTTATGCTGTTTTGGGTTAAAAAAAGATCATGCGTAACTTTCTTCGTTATCTAAATTTTTTTTCTAATCGAGTTTTTCGACCGCTGCTTGGCATGAATCGGAACATTCGATTCATTTTATATTTAACAGGAACGAAATGATTCGTTCTAGAATCATTTCTAATTTTAAATCTTTAATTTAAAAAAAATGTATCAATCGGGAAATTGTTTTCTAGCTAAGCAGTATGTCTATCTTTTTTTTTTTTTTTTTACAAGTAGTTTTATGGCTTACAATTGGAGACCGATTTGGTAGTAATCTGAAGCGAAGCTATGATTCGTACGAGCGAATCGCCACAGGAGGGAGAGCAAATTATATTAGCTGTGTCGAACAAAAACAACAATCTAACCTGACTTCTTTAACCATGGTTATTTCCGTCAAATGTCGAAAATGCGAATAACCAGAAACAAAAGTGACGTTGTTGCCCTGGAGGCGAGCGTTTCTCTTTAATAATTTTCCTGAGGTGAGTCTTTCCAAGATTCGAATTGTGTGCAGCGTTGCCAATTAAGCTAATTCGCATTTCGCAACTCGTTTTCCATTTTGCTTGAGAAAAATTTATGTTGTTTTTGTAGGAATTTTGTTTAGCTTCCTCCAGCTATAAAAATCTTTTCCTACTCAAGTGCTAACGCAGCATGATATGCTAAACGTATTTTATAATGCGATGTCGCAGACGTAATTGTTTTGTTATCGGCTCTCTTCTGCTCCGCAAAGCGCTGAGAGCAGGGGCAGAAATCATATGATAATTTCCGTATTGATACAGTAATTCCGCTGTGTATTGATGTGCTATTGAAATTTTTAAAAATATCAGGAAATAAGATGCAAGTCAAGCTTTGTTATCTTGTTCCTACATTAATAAAGTGTAAAATGCTTTTCATGTTTGATAACTCACTACACGCTTGCTATGATAAGTTTGATACTGCATTCTTGTAGCAAGTTTGTCAGGTGCCAACAAGTAAGCACCATTCAAGCTTGATTTAAGCTTGCAGATTTCCCGGACAAGCTTGATGTAAGCTGTTACACTTAACATGATAAGCTTGGAAGAAGTTTGAATTAATCTTATGGTGCGTTTACGTTATGTGTGCGTGCCATCGAGCTCTACGTAAACTATACTGGAGTGACTACTTAAGGCCACTTTAGACGATCCAATTTCTCGTACGATCCCTCGTGTGCAATCCCATCGGTTACATTCTTTAATCGTGTAAAGCACAGATCGTACGATTTTTCATGCTATCTCCGATGTGTTCTCTAAATAGAAACGGTCCTATTTTTCAGCTAATTTTTTGTACAATCTATGACAGCGCCTCTACTGGCAATATAGCGTTCTTTCCTATTCGGCTGTTTGGTTATGGAATATGGATTACGAGAGAAAGAGAACATATTAATGTTATTACTTGATGCAGAAATTAACATACATAATGGCATAATAAACTATTACAGGTATAAATATATAAAAAAGTTTTAAGGGAAGTGTAAAAAGGTCGGTGATACTGCAGTACAGCTACTTCTGCTATAGAGGACTAGCAATACCTCAAAATGCTACGTTTTGAATTCTTATAACCATAAAAGGTACTAAATACGTGAGAAATATGTTTAAAAATATAAAGACAAAGTTCTGATGTGATCTAATAGACTCTGCTTTTCCTATATAGTGTGCAATGCAGTTAAGGTGATTTTCATTGTTTTTTTTTGTGTGCGTAGAGTACCGAATCTGCTGCAATCATGATAAGTATGAAGGGAAATAATGTAGAGGATACCGGTATCTTTGCAATTCATATTCCTCCCCAATTATTTTGACAAACATATACGCTCTGTGCATCCGAAATAATGAAATACATTGAATAGTAATTACAGAAGTAGACATAATGTAATTGAAGACCACCAATGTGGATTTAGAAGAAATAGATCCACGTTGGACCAGATTTTCGCCTTGAGACAAATTCTAGAGAAGAAATGGGAATATAACGGGACTGTTCACAAGCTATTCATTGATTTTAAGAAAGCATATGATTCTATCAAAAGGAAAAATTTATACGGTATCCTGATACGATGTGGAATTCCGAAAAAATTGGTTCAACTAGTGAAGATGTGTCTCAGCGACCCCATAAGCAGAGTACAGATAGGTAATAATATGTCAGATAGTTTCAAGATTCGCAACGGATTGAAACAAGGTGATGCGTTATCACCACTACTGTTTCACTTTGCGTTAGAATATGCTATTTTAAAGTTAAAGGGGTTATAATTGAATAGTTTGAATCAACTGCTCGTATACGCGGATAATGTAGATTTAATAGGGGACGATATAGATGCACTACAAAACAACACCGATGTCTTAGTAGAAGCGTGCGATGAGATAGGTCTACAGGTAAACATAGATAAAACAAAATGCATGATAAGAAGCCGAAATACAGGGTGTTGAGTGTCTTCCATCTATTTGAATTGTAAAAAAGAAAAAGGAAGAATGATCATTAGGCTAACTGCCAGTGTGATAAGGACCTTCTGCTGCGCGCGGGGATTTAAATTTTGCATTGTGCATTTGAATCAATAGTTACGAGTCCTTTGTGAGCTATGATGCAGCGCAGGTGATGTGTGCTGACGAGTGCGGGGTGCACTGTTCTTTTTATGTAATTTACTTTGTTATTCATATATTTTAATCGAGGCTTATTTGTATAAATGCCTTTTATTTGAAATCGTGTGTTTTTAGTGTTTGATACCTTCGAATAACACAGGGAATGAAGGAAATAAAAATATAAGAATTAGGGATGTGGTCATAGAGAAAGTAAACAAATTTAAATACTTGGAAGCATATATAGCAAGCAAAAACATGAGGTAATGGAAGAAATAAAAAGTCGCTAAGTATCGGGCAACGCATATTTCTATTCAGTCCAAAAACTTCTAATATCGCGATTAATATCAAGGAAATTGAAAATATACAGAACGGTTATTCTGCCGGTAATACTTTACCGTTGGGAAAGTTGGATTACGACCCTAGCAAATGAACATAAATTACGTGTATTTGAAAATTAGGTTTTTAAAAAGATATACGGGTCGAAACGGGACGGGGTGACTGAGAATGGAGTAGAATGCATAATGAAGAACTCCACTAACCTTACGATTCACCAGATGTAAAAATATTGAAATCGCGACGACTAAGGTGGGCAGGCCATGTAGCTCGGATGGAAAACAAAACGAGGATTATACACTAGAGTCCCACTAATCCGAACTAATTGCGACTGTGCCCTGTTCGGATTAGCAAAAGTTCGAAATATCCGGACCTATACTTTTTAGTAGGCCAATATCATTGAGATCTTTATAATGAAAAGTACCGTACTTTAATTACAGTATGTAATTAAAATTGTACACTGTACCGTACTTTGAGTTCATTTTCTTGTACGTTGTATATAAAATACACATTTTTACATAAAAAAAACTATTTTTTTCCCCTCTTCAGTTACAGTTAAAAATAATTTGGCATATTTTCCCCGGGCTTTGTTCTTTTTATCCGGATTTTCGGATTAGCGGGGTTCGGATTAACGGAATTCAACTGTATGCTATCCTGGATGGAAGGAGACCATTGAGAAGACCGAGACGACGATGGGAGGACAATATTAGAAGAGATCTTCGAGAAGTAGATGTTCGTGATGAAAGCTGGCTTGCTGTTGCCGAGGATAGAATCCAATGGCGAACTTTTGTTACTGCGGCGATGTACTTGCGAGTTCCATAAGCAATAGAGTTAGTTAGTTTAGAAAGAAGTTTCTGCTGAAGCCACTGCTACAGAGAGATCTGAAAACAGCTTCAACGTCACGACGACTTCAAGAATACTAGAATGTTCAGTATGAATCAGGTCCCTCGATCAAAACTATTGCTTAAATAAATTTGTGGGTCCTACTTCGAGTGTGATTTGCTAAACCGACATCACTTACGTCATTAATTGCCGAGATATTACGTCACTTGTGACGATACCGTCGTAAATTGGAGCACCCGTACCTTCGAAACTAAACAGAATTCAGATTTTCTTAAATGGGACATTTTTCTTTGTTAAATGTAAATTATTTCAGGGACACTCTGTATATTTCTAGAGAGGCCTCTTGCATTGCCGGGATTGCTGGAGCAGCTGCTACGCAACTGATGGCAGATGGATTTTCTATATCATATGTGCCTAATTGTTGCACCAAAGAGTTTGGTGATTTCTAAGCAGTTTAATGGAGTTAAATAAAAAAATACCCGATTCAGCAATTTATGTTGACCTGGGAAATGGAAGTTGATAATCGGTGTTTGTGTTCAGGGTCAGTTTATTTAAAGCTAACATTTTTTTAAAAATTTATTGGTTGTAATTGTAAGGTTTCTTAGCACGTCTTCAATTGACTGTCCAATTTTGATTACATTTATATCGTCTGCGCACAAGACACTTTTGAGAGGGAGAATGCAATTAGGTATCAGTGATATAAATAGCAAACAAAAGAGGTCCGAGAATTGACCCTTGAGGAACATCTTTAGCCACTTGATGATAAGAATGTGTGGAGTTAGTTACCAGAAGCGTACCCACAGGGGGGAGGGTGTCCGGACACCCCTCTTAAATTTGCTGCGCCTTTATGCATTCAATTTACTGCCGATCAAAAATTTGCAGACAATGGAGGGACGTTCCTGCTTTCGAAACAAAAGTTATTTTTTCTCAAAATAAGCCAGGCAAAGAAATACGTCCAGTGCGTAAGGAAAACACGATTTCTTGACAATATTCGTGAATACCAAACTTTCTGATCTTAAGCTTTTAACTTCTGAAACAGTTGAAAAATCTCTTGATAGTGATATATTCCAATTTACGTTGTAACGCAGTTTGATAACCAATGTCTACACAGTCCAAAGACGCATACGCATTCCAGTACTGTAGGAACATGAATCTTTATAAAGGACCGCGATGGCTCAGTAGTAGAGCGGCCGCCTCTGGTGCATGTGGTCTTCGGTTAGATCCCGGATCGTGTCAGGTGGTTTTTGTGGTGGATAAACACTACGTATATGGGTTTTGTCGGCGTTCTCCCGTTTCCTCCTACTTTCTTCATTCCACCGATTCTCCCATCTTCATCCATTCTGCCTGACCCAAAGATGCCTAAAAACCTTAAAATATAATTCAAAATGAATATATACAACAGTTATAAAAACACCAATTATTATGCCAGCAGGGTGTTTTTCTTGATGTATACAATATTTGTTAGAATGGAATGTTTTCCTTCTTCAAATCACACGTTCAATTAAATCTCTAATTTGCAAGCTGTTGTTTATATTAGCAGTGCTTTTTTCACAATTAGAGTAGGTAGGCTACTTGAAGTAAAATAATTTAATATAAATGTCGCAAGCTTTTTGATTGATTCTACAAGAAAGTGCTCCATTAGTTTAATCGTTGTCTATCTTATATTTAATGGTTGTGTAAAGATACCTAGAAACAAACAGCGCGAATCTTCTAAAAAAAATAAATAAATAAAAAAAATCTTGGTCTAAAAGCTGGAATTTGAAGGTTTTTTTTTTCTGTGATGTTCCACCCTAATAAAATATAGTCTTGAATGTTCAAGCTAGAATATGGAGCAGAAAATGTCTAAAACACATTTTGAGTGATCTCTTAGTTCGTTTTTAGAAGGGTGTTAGCAGTGTTCGATATGTGGAATTTCCAGAGAGGGGGAAGAATTAGTGAGACGTGAAATCATATATCTCTAAGAAGTTTTCAAACATTTCAATCACTTGTGTCTCAAGAAGTATTAGTGAAAAAACTTCTGCGTACGTCCCTGTTTTTTAACCTAGTTTTCTTCACTTGAACACTCCTATATTTTCTCTTTAAATACCTTCTCTTTAGATAGATTTTTATATAAACATCCTTGTTTATTTCGTTTCAGTTAAAAGTTGTGGATACAATATAGAGACGGAACTTACGTAAGCTATGTATTATCGCCCATAAAAATCATTTTATATTATCTCTACAGTATAGAGATTTTAAATTTCAAATTGGTACTTCAAGATGAAGTCAGGGATAGAAAAAGCCCATCTTCTAAAAATCCTTGAACGAATTTCTAATTTTAAAACATTTGATAATTTTAATAAAAAAAAAGTTTCCATCCCTGATATGTGAATGCGGCCGTGCGGGTTGAAGGATGTCGCATGTCGGGTCTGTCTTACCAAGAGCTGATTGAGGAATGTAAACAGTGAATTTAAGTTATTATATTAATTAAATCGAAGATTTTAATGTTCTTTGTGTTATCTGTGTGGACTGGCTGTGTTTTGCTGAAAAAGAGGCTGTTGTTTTTTAAATAGTTCAGAAAATATTAGTACAGCTTTACCCGGGGAGTGATAAAAACGTGACATGACCGAGGATGGAGCACTTGTTGTCAAAGCTAAAGGTGAACGTAAAGTTTTTAAGCCATCGCCAAAAGTGAAAGTACTCAATAAAATACCGGACGAATTGTTAAATAATGTAGAATTACAAAATGCTGTCAAAGTATTACCCAAAAATTATAATTTCGAAGTTCCGAAAACTATTTGGCGCATAAAACAGATTGGAGCCAAACGAGTAGCTCTGCAAATGCCGGAAGGTTTGCTTATGTTTGCAACAACGCTTTGTGACATCATTGAAAAGTTTACTGGATCTGATACAGTTATAATGGGCGATGTAACCTACGGAGCGTGTTGCATTGATGACTATACAGCAAAGGCACTAGGTGTGGACTTCTTAGTACATTATGGACACAGTTGCCTTGTACCAATTGACGTTACCAAAGGGATAAAAGTTTTATACATATTTGTGGACATTAAAATAGATACAGTACATTTCCTAAATACTGTCAAACAAAATTTTCCTGTTGGGGCAAGTTTAGGTTTGGTTAGTACTATACAGTTCTTATCAACACTTCATGCGATTTCTTCTGAACTTTCGAACGAAGGATACAAAACTTCAGTACCGCAAAGTCGCCCTCTGTCGCCAGGTGAAGTTTTAGGATGTACGTCTCCTAAATTTAGTAATCTCGAAGCTTTCATTTATTTAGGTGACGGAAGGTTTCATCTGGAATCAGCTATGATAGCGAATCCACAAGTGAAAGCATACAGGTACGTACCGCTCAAGTTGACACAATATTACGAAACAAATCTAGGGTTATACTTTATGACGTACTATTCCATGTAAAAGGGACAAACTGATTGTGCGGGTCTTTCATGTGTGAAATGATATAAAACTATTTTGACTCTTGAACTATACAGTTACAAGGGTGTTTTCCTAGTGCGTCTCATAAGGTCCCAAGTCGGGTTTAGGGTAAGCTCGATCGGTATAATTTAATCTTACCTAACCTTAACCAAACTCGCCAAAACAAATTGATAAATATCTGAAGGACAAAAACGGGTGTAGTTCCGAAGGTGTTTGTCACATTCTACAGAATTTACAGATGGAATAAGAGATCTGTGTGACTTGAAAACGAGATTAGTTATAAAGGAAGTGAAAGCGAGACGTAAGTGGGATAAGATTTACTTTATCTACTCTAAATTTGAGACACCAAGTGACCAATATTATACGCTGTATACAACTCGTTTTTAAATACCGTAATAATTATCCCTGGCACTTCCATACGCATAACCCGGAAGGTAGCGACAGAAAACCTGTTACGGAAACCACGCTGTAATAACTAACTCGTAGAATGCGCGTTCCAGTTGATTCAGAGCCTGACGGTGGTACGCGGAGGAATACTAATTGCTTTTTTTATTATTATTATTTAGCATTTGCCTTTACTGTTTATAAATTAAGGTATAATGGATTAGGTTAGGTTAGAAAAGTTAGGTTCGGTTTTATATATATATATACGCATTTTTCATAGTTGACAATCAATTATTCCCAATCCTATCCCATGGGAAGCTCATATAATATCACGTATATATACGTCTTTCACCCTTATTACACTACTTCATCACTCTAAAATTTATTCTAATTTGCGTTTCACACACTTTCCCAACATTATATTCCTCCTGTAAATTTTTGGAATATATAAAGTAAACCGAACCCTGTAAGTGTACTTGTTAGCGATAACTATTGCTGTGAAGTAGAAACTAAATACGTGTCATTCATAACACAAAGTGTCACCATTAGTATTCCTCCGCATGGCGCGATGTTTCTGACTCTTGATCAGCTAGAGTGCGTGTTTAATGTAATATGGATTATTTTTTGCGATTGTTGGTTATCGCTAGATGTTTATAGAAGTGCCTGTAACTGGAAATAAATAAAAACAAACTAGTAAGAATTGAAAAGAGTTTTGAGTAAAACAATATAAATTGGGTGACCACGAACTACAGACAGCAGAATAGTTCAAGTACCATACTGACCCTAAACTATATAGCTAATACTAGCTTGAGGTTAGTGTCTTCTTGGTTTTGGTTTAGTATTAGGTTAAGGTAAACCTCGCAATATTAAGTCTATTCTCTGTATAGCTATTTCCAGATTAGGGAAAGCAGGGCTCTTTTCCTCTAACATTTCGATTCGGTGTATTAATTTTTACTAGGGCTTTTTTTTTTCCTAAAGATTCAGTAGGTAGATAGATAAACTTTACCTAGATATGGTCAGCGAATTTTACGCCACAATACCAATGATCTTCTTTCGAATTCACACTTTTTTTTTTTCGTAACTACGTTATCT
Organism: Lepisma saccharinum; assembly: GCA_022664845.1. Taxonomy (NCBI): domain Eukaryota; kingdom Metazoa; phylum Arthropoda; class Insecta; order Zygentoma; family Lepismatidae; genus Lepisma; species Lepisma saccharinum. The sequence continues at coordinate 61,142 of JAGDQP010004717.1, read as the reverse complement.
TTCTATTGACAACATAGTGACACTTCTGCCATGCGGCGGAGGGATACTAATAAATACGCACCTCAACTTAGCGCTCACTAGAAGTTTAGCGGTCGATTGTAGAACTAACCCTTAGTTGGTCACCTGGTATTTTTTAAACCAGTGGAGGATCATGGAATTATAGGATTTTTCCGTACTCTGCCCTTGGAGCGGAGCAGATACGGATATTGCACATGTTTGCAGAAATTTGTGTTCAAATTTCTGCGTCGGGTACCTCTTACTTTTAACTTACAAAAAGGCATTACATATTTCGACCCTGCTTTTGCTTCTGGAAGGTAAAATTAAGCTTACTTTACCATATTTACACTTAAATAAGTGTTAATAAGACAATCTGGAGGACAGGGATTTTTTTTTCTTATTGCTCACTGGACATTGATGCGCCTTCGTCACTCATCTATTAATACAGATACGAATTAATTCTGAGCGAGTGAAGGTGGGTTAATTATTAAAAAAAAAAAAAATCCATGCTATTTCGTGCGCTACATGACGCCATTGATACTCTCTTCTTCCACCTTTCGCAGTGAGTTCAATTGAAACACCTTCCTTGCGTAATAATGTAGTACCTGGATTTCTCTAACTACTTCTATGATATTATATAATTCAGTCTGTTTCTTTTCACGTTGTCAATACCACTAACGAAATTTCGAAAATTACATTTCTTCTGTAATGTTACATTAATTTGACTGACCACGTTTATTTAAAGTTAACCCGGTTCGAATACTTATTTGAATTATGCCGTAGGTCAAATTACATTTAGGCAAGACGTGGTTACGTTAGTTTGACCATTCGTACCCTAAACTGTATTTGTGCCGTAAGTATCTTACATGTAATCAACACACATTCATTTTATGATGACAAACTTCCAAAGAACGAATTGTTTCAAATAAAACTGAGGTTGAATTCGATAAACAGAGAGTGGAATGTCAAGAGAACATGTGTTAATGATTTCAGCTTACGTACAGAGTAACACAAAAATTACACTTCGCTTTGTCTTTTTGTAAAATTATTAGTTTCAGGAACTAATGTAATGAGTGAAGAGTTGTTTACTTTCTTTCGCCAAATAACTGATTTCAAAGTGCCGTCGTTTTTGAAGTGGTTCGGCGGTCACAGATATTTTTTTTGTCGCACAGCAAAACCACCTTTTCATATCAGGAGACGACCATCATAACTTTCCCCGATTATGAACCGCGTGCCTCACGTCAATATTCCCAACGTTGCCGTACTTCAGTAGCTCCTCTGTCTACCGCAAGTGAAACCTAACTGTGCTCTTTAAAAATAAGAAGGAAAGGTCTGTAAAGGAGAGAGAAGGGAGAAGTCCATTTCTGTTATTTAAAGCTTGGCAATAACGTTTTCCATTCTTCAGCAGCAGAACAGTGGATCGGAAATGATGATTTATGACTGAAGCGGTTTGTCCTTTAGATCAGGAATCTCGAGAAAAATAGTTCCGAACAGAGGAGACAATATATTTATAATGTAGTGAAAAGATGGAGAACTCTGTAGATACTCAAGTGAAATCAAGGGATTTAATTACAGTAGAGCGTAATTATTAGTTATTAAATCAGTTATTCGTATTAATTAGGTATCGATATTGTCCGTATAATCGATTAATACTTAAAATGCAGCGCTAAATATGAAAATAAAATCGACTTAGCCATGTAATCTTGCGATCTCGAATATAAATTTTGTTCTAAAAGTTTTACAGTAATAACAAAAGGACTCAGAACAGATTTACTGTAGTCGTACAAAAGTTGGTCATACTTTTTTCTTAGTTATGTTTCGGAACTTTCCGGATAATCGATGCTCTACTGTAATTTTGATATATGCACAAAACACTTGCTTAAGGTTTTGCTTGAGAGCACGTAATTTTGAACCTTCCTATTTGGTGGCTACTACTAGAAAGAACCAGCAATTGAAAGTAGTCACCAGAGCCACCTAACGGCAGGGTTCAAAATCACGTGCTTCTATGCGCAAACGAAACTGGTAGAAGTATGTGTCGTAGCATGAGATAATTCTTCAATTTGCAAACAGTTATGTCATCATCTTGAAAGTCCCCCCTTTCCCTTCCCAAAAATTTAGAAACTATTAGCTAGATTCCTTTGTTTCCCGTGGAAGAGTGGCTACGCTCGTGACCTTGATGTTAAGGTAGTCCTAGGTTCTGTTTCCGTACAGAACATATTAAATACTGATTCGAAATCCACTTGTAAGTTCTAGGTCCCGTCCTTGGAATGTCCTCTACATTCGACGCAAAGCAATGACAAGCTGCTGGGTTTGCACAATTTTCCTGAAGAACCTGTGAACTGACCTTGACCTAATGCTATTTACTGAGATCTGATTCCAGATAAGCATACAATGAAGTTGCGATGAAAGGTTTAGTGTTGAGTAAATGTCTGTTTTCTGAAATAAGACTTTTTCATTAAATAAACTCTACTTACGTGAAGTGCTCTGGTAGACTTCCTCGTTTCTCAGGTGCTGGCCGGGTAGCCGTGCGGTCTGAGGCGTTAGGCCAACGGCTCGAAGGTCCCGGGTGTGGCATGAGTGTGGATTTTAACTGGCTGTAAATGTGCGAATCGTGACAGGCCGAAGTCAAAAATTACTAGACTGGCCCGTGTAAAATAAAGTTAAAGTTAAGTTTCTCACTGTCGATCCATTCGTGAAGGAACATATATTGGCAAAGAAATATAGCAAAAAAGAATTTTAGTGAAGAAAGAAAGAAAGCAAACATGTAGAAAGTTAAATAGAAAGTAAAAGTATCCTACTTAACCTAACTAAGACATATTGTTTATGAACATGTGGTGGTTAGTTTAAGTACTTTATTTTTCTATACGTAAACTTTCTTATCTGTCTCATTTCTTTACTACAATGTTTTTTCTTTATTTCTGTACCAGTGAGTAGTGTTCCCTTATAAATATGCCGCGGAAAAATCGCTGTGAAGCAAGTCGACGAATTTAGAAAAAAGATTACCTGATAAACGACCGAGTTGACCAGAATACCCCACGTAAGTAAAGTTTATGTAGAAGTAGCCTTCCTCTCAATTGTTAAGCCCTGTACTTATCTCTTATTGAAGATCTTACCGGACTCTGAATCGTCAGAAGGGTTTCGATATCATTAGAAGTTGGTCATCAGTGCTTCCCAGAACATGCTTGTTTTGCATGTGCCCAGCATTCCATGGATATTCTGAGAAGATGACTGAGCATTCAAGTCTGTGGGAAAGTGACTGAGAATCGAATGAACCGTCTTTTAGTTTACAAAATTATTTTAACATCTTTGGATAAGTTATGTTTACAGAATGCTTAGTTATTATATATACATATTTCTCAAATAATCATAATGTTCACGGCTTTGCTAATGCTTGTTTTAAAGTAGAGGCTGATGGTAGATATCTAAAGTTCAAGGTGCTGGGGACTACCTATTTCTGTTGTTGGTGCTTGATCTAAAGGTCATGCTGACATTACACACTTCTGCTTTCGTTACGTTCTAAAATCCGTGCGGACACAGTGAGCTCACAAACACGATGTGGTGCAAACGTATTGAATTTCATAATTCGATCAAAATACCTTCAGCCCTTTGACAAAACAAATCATTGATTCGCAGGGGCCTTCAGGCCATAAAACTCCCTCCAGACAGAACAACTATCATTATCATCTGCTGGGCACTGCTTTTCACTTGGTCATCCCACCGAGTTCTATCAGGTGATAAAATCTCTTTATCACGCTTCATAAACTTGAGTGAAATACTACTGTGCATATTTGAGCTGTATGTTTCCTCCTAGTTTCCAAGGATGGGACCTACTATTAGGGTGGACAGAGGGACATGCAGTGTGGCACACGCCACTAGATGACATTTCCGTTCCATCTTGCCTCTGCGGTAGCTAGATGAAAGGTATTTTGTTTCATATTTTTATCAACAGCATGCCCGTTAGGTATTTTGAAAGTGGTATTGTATGTTAAGTAAATGTTGGCCAAGATATGTGTTAAAAGTTCAGTCTCTTTGATAGTATATGAAAAGTGGATTTTTTCGTTTTGCAGATATGATCCTTACGACAAGTCATTTACGGAACAGTTCTACAACCATGAGGGAATGCGAAACGCCAGAAGAAGAGCAATCGACACAGCTACTGATGCTGGGAAATTTGGTTTAATTCTTGGTACTCTTGGACGTCAAGGCAGCTCAAAAGTATTGAAAAATATTCAGGTACGTTCTGTAGTTCGTATGTTTTGACTCGCAAGAAAACAATAGCAAACTCGTATGTACATTTTGCTACTGTATCCTAGGATTCACTCAATTTTTCTATCTTCTTCCAATATTCTTCATCGGTCTAAATTAAAAAAAAAAATCCAAGTAAACTTTTACATACAAAAAACACCTTTCAATTCAATAATAATAATAATAATGAATGTGGCATCAGGTGATGCAGACCTTAGTCATAGAATGGCGCCTTCATGGTACACAAGTCAGTTGTTGACTCCATCTATGAAATGGACGGTTGTAATCCAAATCTGTCGACAATTCTATACAGAATAATCCTTTGGAAGTTGTGGAAATAAGTAAGATATTTGTGAAATCGTGAAACAACGTGTTTCACGCACGATTTGGTTGCGTTTTCAAAGAAGATAACGAAATCTAATTGAGCGTCATTCTTGTTTCGTCTCTCTCGATAACGGTGAGATAACGTTACGAGTGACGGTTGTAGTTTGTAGACGCTCAGTTAGGTCTAGTATTCACTTAAAGACTTCCGTCCTGGTGACGGTAGTCCGTCACGACTAAAGTTTAGCGTCCACAACACGTGCAACGAACAAACTTTGTTCTGTACACTGTGGCTATACTGGTAGGGGGTGGTAAGAGGGTATCAGAAGCTCAAACTCAGCCGTGGGAGACAATTGTTCCCTTGTCTTTCGTCCACACCAGAGAACCCTTGTCTTCCATCTCGGCCAGGAGACAAAAACTCAAAGACTTATGTCTTAAAACTGACCGCGGTCTGTCTGTGGAGGAGTCCCAAGACTGTCGGCAGACCTAAGTCTTCAAGTGAATACTAATCCGTATTAGAGTCTTCGAAAATCTGGTTCCGTGGTAGAAGTGCCTAGATTAGAGAGGGACTTCGTGTAATGCAGGTCTGTAGGAAACTTTTTGTATGTAAAATTTCCCTATGTTTTTATTTTCTTTTACCATTCAATCGGATGTGGTTTTCTGAATAGGACCTTTCGGGATATTTGGTTGAGTCTGGGATAGGGAAGAGAAGAGGAAGTAGGAAGGAAGTCACCAAGGGTCTATTTCGAAAGTACCAGGGCGTTTATAATTTGTTATGACTTCGCATAGAACATTTTGGATGATGTAAAGAGTACTTATTACTGTTCCTCGGGGAAATTTTTTTCGCATTGAAAAAGTATAGGAAGAAATGGCGGGTAGGACTTTTGCGAAATTATTGTAACTCCTCATTCCACATTAGCTTGGTGTGACGGAAAAACTGTCAAAAGAAAAAACTTTGTCAGGATGCTGACTGCTGAGTTGGAATCGACCTTCCGAATGCGAAGTTGATGCTTTGCCGGCTAAGCTACGAACGCTCGGTATATGCAACCTAATGTGCCAGAAAAAAGAATATTGTGTTATCCAATCATATCGTGCATCATATTATACCTGTCATCAGTTAAAAACATACTATTCTAATCTAAACTGGTTTTGTTTGAAGTGATATTAATGTCCTAGACGAACTGGTGAGCTTATAAGGACGAGACGTACAGTTTTTGGTACAGTGGGGACAAATGCAGGTCGAAACTCCGAAAAAGGCAGGATTTTTTAAAGTCCCGGACGTATTGAAATTGCAGCTATGATAATTTTTGTTGGCAGAATCATTTTCGTCATTTACTTTCTAGCTGTGTATTAATTGGCTTTCTTATTAAACATCAATAATATCAGAATACATTTATATAAAATTCAAAATCTGTCACAAGAAACATCAAAATTAGATGTTATTGAGCACAAAACTCTCTTATAATTTTAATCACCTTACGCTGATTTGAAGTCCTTGCTGCAGCACTTGTGTTTCTTACTCGAACGGAAACGAATATAATCGTGTGTGATGTATCGACAATAGTACCAGCCATAACCTAGCAATTATTAAATACCCACAAATTACTACTCGTGCCCATCGAGTTTACCGTAAATAAAACAATGCAAGCCCAGGTGTAGTGACATCTTGCTCATTTGATTTTTAAAATGGCGGACTTCAACTTTTAACCATATACCGGTCTGGCTTTACTAGAAAGGTTAAAAAAAATCGAATATATCCGGTAAAATCCGGACGCTTGGTAACGCTAGCTCCGAACCACTCCGTTCAGTAAACCCCTGACCACGCGCATAAAAGCAAGCGCGCTAACCCTCTGGGCTCGGCCATAATGAACTGATACTAACGTGGTGGATAATACTGCGTTCTTAATTTTCTCCTACGTCTATTACATAAATGTCACTTTACTGCAGGATTTATATTTCAGCCATGAGTTGTTTCTTTTGATCGATTAGTATGCCTTGCGTTCTATTACTGAGACTGTTTTTTTTTTATGACGCGAAACAATGCGGATTATATACTACATTACATTACATTTACACAACATTAGTTATAAAAAAGATAACTTCTACTTTTTTCCTTTCAGATTTTGTAACTTGCTGTATAGTGCTTTAAGATATCCATGAACGACAGAATGCCCATTTTCCTTTTTAGAGACAGATTTGATAGGGTGGGGGAGAGGATATTGGAAGGTTGTGGGCAGGGCTTAGTTGTAGGTACCATTCCGGGCGTCTGCTGAGATCGTTCCCAGGACCCTCTGAATGCTAAGCCAGCACACTATCAACTGAGCTACGGTCACTTTGTACTGAGACTAATACAGGAAACTTGCTGCGTATACAAGTCTTCTTTCAGAGCTGGTTCAAACTTACGGACTAATCTGATGAAAATACCTGAACTAGCCGAAATATTAGAATCTACGTTAAACAGAAAAATCAACGAAATATGGGAGAGAGAAACATAATAGAAGAAGGTATTTAACAATTTTATCAACAGTCTCAAGAATATAGAACATTCTTTTAGGAAGAAAAGAAAATAGTAATAATAAAAAAACACGAAAAGTGATGCGAATTTCGCCAAGATTTGTAAAATTTCTTACCGTTTTTTCGTAGTGCAGATAATTTTAAATCTTTAAATTTGCACTAACATATTTTTTTAAGCGAAACTTTTGGAGGCATTGCTCTGATTTCCTCCCCGTTGTCACATAAAATAACCAACGCTTGAACTCTTCACACCCCGAATGCTTAAGTAATGCTTGAACGCCCCTTATGGAAAGTTAATTGCATTATTAAAATATAGATTACCGTATTTTAAGACACACTGTACAACTCCAGTAATCTAGTACTTACGGTCGCGGTCTTCGGGTTGCTAGTGGTGAAGTACACTGGTTTGAGCCCTGATACCGGTCATTCTGACTTAGATTTTTCAAGGTTTTTTTTCTGTTTCACTAGGGAAGGTATTTGGACTAAGGCCTCTGACCGCTATGTCCAGGATGTCTACAATCCTGGAGAACCTGGAATATTCAGGGAATTCTATAAGTTTGCAAAACTCAGAGGATACTCATGGAAATCTATAATTTATGAGGGTAACTCAGGGAAATTTCTAAGGTGGATAAGAGCACTGTCCCGGCAAGGCGGAGGAGGTGGGTTCGATTCCCACTCTGTCTGGATTTTTTCTCTTTGAGATACCAATAATGAACAAGATGTTTGGACTGGGTGGTGGTGTTATTAACAAAAAAATGGCATTGCGTATTATTTACTTGTTCCACTATACTAAGAACTCAGGAAATTTGAAAAAAAAAAATGGAAAACCTGGATAACTCAGGGAATTTCAAGTCAGTTCTAAGTTTGAAAGTGTTTTGCATACAAAATTCTTGCTACTTTTGCATACGCTATCGAAATATAGGTTACAGTATTAAACGCAAAGAAAAGCGTGTTTTTTGTTTTTTTTGATGGGTGAAGAATAAAACGCAATTATACAAAAAGGGGAAAGTTGCAGAATAGGAGCGAAACTTCAGAAATCATCCCAAAAATGACCTAAAAGTGGAGAAAGATTCAGTAAACCTTAAAACACCGAAGAATACATGTAATAAAATAAAAAATGCTTCAGTTTTACTTACAATCTGAATCGCTGACCGACAGTCAGATAGTTGACGACAGGACCACCTACTAAAATTTGTTTTGTTTTATCCAGAGACTGTCAAGTAACAAACCACCTCCGCACAAAACCCATCATCATTAACTTTGGGCGCCCAATAGATTGTAATTGTTAGGTGAGGCACAGAGGTGTTTATTAAGAGGACATTCTCGTAGCAAAGTCTCGTTATTTCAAGTACAAACAGGAGCAGGTCGCGGTAAGCAACATATAAGGTATAAATTATAGACCTGTTTGTAGAAGAAACTCTTGGGGTTTCTTGTAGCGCATATCTTTTCTGTGGGTGCAGTTGTAGTTTAGCCTAGTTTTTTGCCCTTTGAAATGAGGACTGGCTACGTGCCTCCCATTTTCCTAGAGGAGCCATATTTCGTATCGTGTAGTGAGGGGCTGGATGAATGAGAGTTTGATATTCCTGTTCAAAAGAAACACAGGTAGTGGTTCGCCGTTGGAAGTTGTATATACAATTTCGGAACTCTCAGTCATAATACGTGAAAGTGATTCCGGAGAGTATTCTTGGAACATCTCAGCTAAACTGGAAAGTGTCTGTCTGAGTGATGATTTATATTACGAGTGCAGGTTTTCATATTTCTTGAATAATAATCTGTTTTCACGGAAGTGTCAGTCAACAGGCAGGGTTTGTTATTAGCATTTCGTCCGCACGCTATCCTGTCTCCACTGGAGTTTTATCCAAACACCGTTCTGTTAATATTTTCGTTTTGATTTGGCGGCCGAGATGGTTCGCTAAAACTAGTATTGCAGATTCGATCTGAAGTAATTTAAAGAAAGTCATGATGCGCTGAAGAATAAACGAATGATAATTGGTACTTATCGGCGTTGATAAGTAGTTTTCAAATGAGATTTCTTCTCTTCTAACGTTTCGAGAGCTTATGCTGCTCCCATGATCACAAAAAAAACGTCTGGATGTTTCTTGAAAGAAGTCGGAAGGAAGTGAGGAAGAAAGGTAAAGGAAACAAGGAAAAGAAAAAGAACCGTGCTTGTCTTGAACTTCCTGGTATAACGGTGAAACAGTGGAACCGACGACCCGAAGTACCAGATGTGAGCGCTCTACCATTGAGCTACCGGAGCCATGTTAGGTTTTTGGTATTGTGGTACAGGTAAGATGTTGGTGGAAAGCCTCACAACCACGTCAAGGTCTCTTACCTTCTGTGAGGGCCTCTAGTGTTTTTAAAGTTGGTAGAGGGACACAAGATTGCTTGTACCGTACAATCTTACGCCGGAGAACCAACTCACACAGCGCTTGGTCGACTGTGTGTACGCGGCTGGTGTTCTCGAATGTGTGTGTCTTCCAGTGGAAGTTAACAGATGCTTCACTAAACCTGACTTGGCAAACCCCTTGCTCTTTCTGGGACCATGATAGCGAGACGCTTGCCGGGTACTCTTTAGCAAATCATTTGTTAACTTCCGGGATACCGAAAAGTTGTTCCGTCGCGATTACCGACAAATGGTTCACCAAAACTGACCTGGCAAATACCTTACTATTTCTGAAACCATGATAGTGAGATCCTTGCCGGATACTCTTCAGCAAGCCATTTGTTTATTTACTTGTGTCGGACGCACGAGAATTGTGTGTGTATGGGAGTGTACATATTTTATTTTTAGAATATTGAAAAACGTAGTCATAGATTCAGTGATAATAAATGAGCATTGTTAATAAAATATGGCATTTGTTGTACTTTGTTGCACGGTTAGTACATTGACACTTGACAATTGTTAGCTCTGCTAATTGTACAGTACAAGAATGCAGTTTGAACTGAAAGTTTTTAATTATTTTAAAAACAGGCTAACAAGGGTGTACACTCAACTTTATTGTAAAAAGTCACAGCGAGCATTACAGCTTGAATGTTCTAACATCTTCCTTAGACTAAACACCTCCGTAGGTTGTGTTAATTAGTGTTTCCTCTGAGGAAGATGATGTTAGAACATTGAAACTGAACGCTTCCTGTGTCTTTCAATAAAGTTAAGTCTACAGCCTTGTTAGCCTGTTTTAATTAAATTAAGCATGGATACAAGGCCTCAGTATAATTTTACCTTAATTTTTATAGCGTCAGTATGTTAAATGCCGAAAATCAGAGACGTCATTTATATTAGCTAAGTCTGTATCATCTGTATGTAGACAGTATTCGGAAGAATATACGGGGTCTAAACTAGACATGGCAAGTTACTTTCTGTATGAGAGGCAATGTATGAGTGGTCGCAATTCACGGGCCGTTGTCAGAAATAATAAATATAACTATTAAATTAATCAGTCTGCGGTCGAAACCAATATTTAATGTAGCCTTTATCTTTCCGCAGATCGCACAAAATAACATGCAAACCGCGGACCAGTTGTTGCCTCCTCTAAAGCATTCAGCGGTTATTGTTTGAATACACCTACCATCCAGTGTAGTTATCTCTGTGTTTGGACAAAGTTCTGACGGTCATTGAACTCTGTGATATCATGACTCAGTCCTTCCATACAAGCAAGTTGTCGGAGGTTGTGACCCAAAATATTTGCTCAAACCAATCCAGAGTTCATGGTAATTACCATCTTTTCCTAAATGGAAGTTTAAGTTAATCAATATCCTACCATCTGCTCGGTTTCATTCAAACTGCGGTAATTTTTTTTTTTAAGGCACAGTAAGGGATGTTACAAGGCCTTAAGATTAAATAAGCTGCTTAACCACGCTGACTATAGTTATTTGTAATGAAACACAGCTAAGATCTTTTGTTTATCAAACATGTTATTTTCATTATTTGACTACTTTTCAACTCTTCCGCGTTTAATCTTTGTAACCTGCAAAAGTTGATTAAATCGCTCGATTAACCTAAAATTGTAAATTATGGCTCCAGAGTCGGTTTTAAGCAATAAGAAGAGAACACGAAGTCAGGATGACTCACAGTACGTTGTTCTCGAAATTAAAGGAAATCAGTCTGCTGTTAAGGTTCTATGTTACATTCTTTTTTAAATTTAATTTATGGCCTTTAGGCATCTAAGGCTCAGGCCGGGATACGGGAGGGCAAAGGATTCGGGAAGGTGTCGGCCAGGCCTATGTTGAAGGTGCCATCCCAGCATTTGCCTGGTGTGACTGAGGAAAACCCTCAGTCAACATGGTCGGCCGCTGGGATCGAACACAGGACTTCCCGAGTGCTACGTTTCATCTCCTGTGATTTAACGTTTCGAAATATTGTACTAATTATTCACAAATTTGAAGAAGAAAAAAACGAAAGGTAAAGTAAAAAATCCGCAATATCTGCTACAAATCCAGTCGATATTTGTAGTATATTTTCACGTTCATTTGAAGTTTCTAGTTTTCGTTTACTTGTGAGCGTTATTCCAGGGCCACCCGGGAAAACCTGGAATACTCAGGGTATTTTATAAATCTGAAAAACTCAGGGAAATCTATAATTTGTGAGGAAAATTCAGGAAAATTTATGAGGTGAACCTGTCCACGGTTGGTAAAGAGTCCTGCCCCGGGAAGGCGGAAGTCGTGGGTTCTGTTCCCACTGCTGACCGGATTTTTTCAATGTGTTAAAATCCTCTATTTCAAAGAAATTATCTTCTTTTTTTTACTTGTGAAATACCAATAATGTAAAAGATGCTTGGTGGTGGGATTAAAAAAAGTGTCATTGCGTATTATTTACACGTTCCACTATACTAAGAACTCAGGAAATTTGAAAAACATTATCATGGAAAACCTGGAAAACTCCGGGAATTTCAAGTCACAAAATCAGTAGACATCATGTATACCCCCTATTCCTTTTCCCGGAAATTTTCTCGTCTAGGGACATTCTTCACACGTGTGAGAAGGGCTTGGGTCACATCCGTCTGTTTAGTCCATAAAATTGACGTTATATAAATCAATTTAAGATACATTATCAGTGACGCAACACTGAAAAAATCAGTGTACAAAGTCCATCATCTACAAATAATACTCTCAAATAGTTTTTACACGCTAGTGGAGTATTGTGTAAACATTCCAGATGTTTTAAAGAATGTAGTGTCTTTCTTATCTTTTTAACCTATTTAGTTTAGTTTATAAAAATTTAGTTCTAAGTATATTAAAAATTCCATCCTAAACACGTTAAAAACAGCTGACTGTATTTCGCAATCAAATTTAATCAGATGCCAAAAACAAAAACAAAGGTGAAATGGTTGGGTTAAAACTGCCATCGATAAAAGTCAGAGGAAGGTTAAAGGGAGGACCGACGACAAATCAGGCTTTGGTGCACATTAGCACCAGATTGAGGTTGGGGGGGTTTAGTACTTAAACAAGCATGGTGACGGCCTCTTTGGTCAATTTATCAGTTGTTCTTGGCAGACTGAAACTAAGCAATTTATTTTCTATAGGAGAGAGAATCGGTTGATCCTGCGTGGTCATTTAATGGGCTCTTAGATCAGGATTCCCACGCTTCTTGGAAATCCTGGGAAACTGGATTTTTTTTAAAAGTCGTATTATAGTCCTGTGTTAATTGAGATTTATAATATATTTCCTGTAAGATGTAGAGAAAATGCAGGAATAAGAGAAAAGTACTATGGGACAATATTACCGTATAAATGTTTCTTTTCCATTTTATATTTATTTTAAATGCCTTTGGTCTTTTCTTACGGCGAAAAAGTGAACACCTAAACAGTCTGGAAAAAGTAGGTATTCATTTGGAAAAGCCAGGGAATTGTTTATTTCTAAATATATTTTGGACTGTCCTGTGATTTCCTGGTTGTTCTTTATGCTATGCTCATGTTCGTAGGCTCGTTTATAGATGTTTCTTCTTGTCCTATATATTTTTGTCCCACGTTCGAACAGCTCTATAACTCTTCAATATATGTATATATTAATGTTCCCTTTTAACATGTGCAAGAGAATGACGTATTTTTAAACCAGGTTAGTAGTGATGTTGAAGTCATGGGATGAAAGTAACTTGTTTAAACTTTATTTTGCGTACTACAGAAAGGAAAACCCAATCCATTTTTTCTCTTGACTGAAAGCACACATTTTTGAAAGAACTACTCGGAGAAACCGCTGCTTTCTGTAGCTGTTTTAGTTTCTTTTGTAATAGCTTGGGGGTAGAGCACAGCAGACAGGGTTTTCTGTTTAACTGCGGTGATATTAATGTGTTAGTAAATTAACAAAGCAAATAACCTGATGATCGGTGAGTGAAGAGTTTTCTTCTGCTGTTTTAATTTTTTACCTTACGTTTTAGCACATTATGGAGCTTGGTTGAATGAAGCGAAATATTATAATCTACGGCTTTTTTAAGCTGTCCAGGTAGGCCATTTTATTTACTTAGAAAATTCTAAATGGTGACACGTGGTTGGTGTTTCTACACAATGGCTACTTTGTACTTATATTGATTTTGGTTTTCTTTTCAGATGCAACTAGAAAAGCTATCAAAGCAACATGTAGTGGTCTTATTATCGGAGATATTCCCAGATAAACTACGTCTTTTCCCGTCAATAGACGGGTGGATTCAAATAGCGTGTCCTCGCCTTTCGATTGACTGGGGAACTGCGTTTCACAGGCCTTTACTAACGCCATACGAAGCGGCCGTAGCTTTGAAGCAAGCAGAATGGAAGCAAGACTACCCAATGGACTTCTATGCTAATAACAGTTTAGGTGCGTGGACGCCAAATCACAAGCCATGTGTGAAGGACGAGAAACTAAAAGAATGTTGTGGAAAGGGCTGCAACTATTGATGTGCGTTAGAAGTTAGTCAAGTGTAATTTGTACATGCTTTTATATTTATATTAAATATAATTACAGAGATTGTTGACTACTGATACGTTTTCTTTATTCTATATTATTGTTCTGTTTTTGAGACCCTGTTTATATGGTACTATACGAGGACATGCTGAAAAGTAATACCTCCTTTTTGGATCGGAAAATGGTTAAAGTTATCTGTATAAAACAAAACCAGGTACATTACTACATCTTTAACTGTTAATAATTATTTTTCCACATAATCGCCAAGGCAGTCAACACACTTCTGCCAACGTGTGAGTAGTTTCTTAATGCAGTCAGTGTAACATTATCGTGACGACTGAACCACAGCCGCACTTCCTACTTCATTGAATCGCCCGATTCAAAATGAAGGCCTCTCAGGTGTTCCGTAAGTTTCGGAAAAAGATAAAATTGGATGGGGCCAGATCTGAGTTGTATGCAGGAAGAGGTAGAACATTGTGATTGAATCCAAGGCGCTGAATCTTTGCAGTTGTCATTGCACTAGTGTGAGGGCGAGCATTGTCATGTTGTATGAGAGGCTCCCTTTGTGGACGAACTCGTTGAATCCGTACTTTCAATTTTGTGAGTGATACCGTTCTGATTACAGTTGGTGGTCGTCCCCTTAAGTATGAATTCCATTTGCGCTGCTCCTTGACCCGAAAGTTCCAGATGACTGTCAGCATGACAGTGGTCTCTCTCTTAGGGATGGCCACAATTTTTCGAAAAAGAAAAAGACGATGCGATTTTTTTTTTGAAAGACGAAGAATTTTTTTTTTCGAAAGACGAAAAAGGAAAAGAACTTTTGACGAAACTAAAAAAAAAAAAAAAATCCACGAATAAAATATTCATTTTAATGCAGTTAATGTAACTCACGGTACTTTGATATAACTAATGTTTCTATGGAGTTATAGATATAAAATTAGCTCTAGTTCTATGTAGGGTGAAGCTGAATGTCAACAGATTTGTGTTGTTTTCTCTCTCTCTCGTCGCGATAACTGCGAATGCGTGAACCGATTGGAATGAAACTTCCACAGATCGTTTATTGGTTCAAATGACATATCAAGTTCGTTGGGGAACAAAATCGGACCAGGGGGAGGGGGTGACCCTCCCTTAAAATAGCAAAAATGAAGAAAACAACAATGAAAAACGAATTTAATGGATTCTTTTCTGTTACAAGAGCTTTATAAATGTGCAAACATACTTCGGAGATTTCGGACTATTGGTTCCGAGTAGGTTGGGGGGGGGGAGGTCGGACAAGGGTGTAACCAGAAAATGGTAAAAGGGGGTGTTCTAAAAATGCATACTGGCGAATCCGAATGAAACTGACAGGCTTATCGCGAGGTCTACTGTTCGAAGAACCTTAAGGTTAATGTAAAGCAATTATCTCCAACAAAAGATGGCAGCACTACCTCCGTATATGTCTAATGTATTTTTATCATTGCATGAAATTTCAATTCTGCTTCCACAAATTCAAGCCTAGAGAGCTCTAACTTTGAGGGAACAAAGTTCATAACCAATTCAAGAGTTCTATCAATGCCGATATTTTATTTTCGTTTTTCTTCGTTGTTGAAATCGCTTGATTGTTGTTGTGAATATCAAACGTATAACAATGAAGTTCTTTCAACAAAAAACAAAAAAGAAAATTAAAAATCGGTATTGATCGAACTCTTGAATTGGTTTTGAACTTTCTTTCCTGAAATTTAGAATTATCTAGACTTGAATTTGTAGCAGCAGCACTGAAATTTCGTGCAACGACAAAATACATTAGACATATGCGGAGGTAATGCTGTCATCTTTTGTTGGAGATCGTTGCTTTACATTAACTTTAATACTAGTAATTGACCGAGGGAGGTGAGGCTCGGCATTTGTGTTGTATGTGTGTGTGTGTGTTTCACGATAACTGCCGAACGCGTGAACCGATTCGGATGAAACTTTCACAGATTGTTTATTGGTTCAAAAACTTTATTTGGTAAACTTCATTTTTATATGGGCCACTCAAGTAATTTTGGACTTCGGCCCGTCACGATTCGCCTTTAGCTGTTAAAATCCACACCCATGCCCCTGCCGGGACTCGAACCTGGGACCTTCGACCCGAAGGCCTACCGCCGCAGACCGCTCGGCAGCTTGGCCGGCTATTGGTTCAAATTACAGGTCAAGTTCGTTTGGAAAGAAAATCGGACAAAGGGGAGGGGATGAAACCCCTAAAGGTGCAAATGTAGAAAAAGAAAACTATTATTATATAAAAACGAATTTAATAGATTGTTTTCTATTATAAGAGCTTTATAATAGGGATGGGCACAATTTTTCGAAAAAGTTTTTTTTCGCGAATTAAAAAAAAAAAAATTTTTTCGAAAAAACGTAAACGTTTATTTTTCGGGAAAAGAATTTTTTTTTTAAAAAACACTTTTTTCGAAAATTGCCATCACTAATCCCTCTTAGCGACTTTCATGTAGGGAAAGAAAACCAGTGTATTATGTCCAGTAGACCCAACAGGTGCTGCTATACTTGGGCATTAATTTTCTCCCATACCTCTTTCTGTGACAGATAACAAACACGCTGCTAACTTGCCTGAATGAACTCGATTTTTGGTTGGGACTTTTCCTTCGCCCATGTGTAGTTCATGAGAGAAAATAATCTGCCCAAAAGGTCATTGTTTCCCGGTAGAGACAACAATAGTTCAATAACCATTTTTAGGTTATTACGGGGAGTATTATTATTGTCTTTGAGATTTGGCAGTCGTACGTGTTTCCCTCCTTGGAACTGGGTTTCGCTGGCAAAATATTTCTTGCGGGTTGAGGCATTATTATTTTTCATTTTCTGGAAATCGGGGACAGAAAGTCGGGGCTGAAAGTGCTATTTCGGGAACGAATGATCACCTTAACTGATAGGCAATAAGTCGACTAAAAGATTGTCAGATACTCTACATTGACAATCCTGACAGACGTGTTCGCAAGTTTTGTAAAATATCTTGAATAGTACCTTTGTGATTCGTACATGATGCAAAAACTTATCCCTTTGTTCCTACAAATGTTGTTCGCAATATAACTACATAATTCTTACTGATACTAAAAGTGGGTACACCAAAAAGTTATCGCAGGATTAGCACGATGCAGGAAGAAAATTTAACATGAAATAAATAAAACAAAAATCTAAGTCAAACTACGCATTTATATTATAAATACGCAAAACTTAAAACGTGTCTTCACGTAGTACCAAATCATATCGGTACTAGACCGTACAAAAACTGAACACATCATTCACCAAGTTCAAAAGTTACTATACTGGCCACCTTGATTCTTCAGGAATTTACGAAATCACTTTTAAGGTGCATGGCTATGACAAAAAGAAATTTTAACACCAGGGTAAAATTAAAAATTAGAGATGCCAAAACATTACGCACTCTGACCTCATCTCGCATCATCAATAAATCTACTACACATTGACAGGACCGTCAAAGAAACTGGTTTTATCACATCGACAAAAAAAATTCTCCCTTCACACAGATAGAAGTTAAATTGTGGTTTCCTTTTGAGATGCAGTACTGTATTGAACAAAAATCACAAACCTATAGAATGACATAACTTACCAAGTAATGCAATTAGCGCATTTTAATTTCGTGTATCTGGCTACACTGTTTTTAAATTTATCATTACATATATACACCAACTTGCCGCCTACTGTACGCGTTTCCACATTCTTAATTTTTATTCCATTATTCTTTACGTGTGGTTTACGTTACGATGAATACTGACGTATAGTGTGATTACTTTTTCATCATGTAAGAATTAGAAGCCTAACACGTAAGTACCAAAATTGAAGTGTACTGCTGCCTTGCGTAGCATGAATATCCGTAAAGTATATTTTATTCATATCGTCAGTCTTGAAGGTGTATTGATGGAAATCGCGGTCCATTCCCAAATGAAAAAAAAAAAAGGACTATGGGGATGTGTGAAATAAAGTTCTAATTACGGATTTGTAAATTGTCCATAAGTTCTCTGATCACTTTCGTTTCACATTGAGTTTTGAACTTCATACTAGCGGGAGATTTAGGTTACTTTGTTGCCTGGCCTGCATTTTCATCATTGGATTTTATTTAGATCACACTTTTGTTTCCATCTAGTCCGAAATAATATGACGTTCATTGAAGAATTATTATTTTCTTCGTATATTTCATAGCATATTTATGTTACAGTTGTACAGCTTTAGAAAAAAGTCGAGGCATGTCTATAACTAACTTCTCTTGTTGCAAAAATAAATATATTGAAATATCGTCCTCGTAAACCGTGCACACCATGACTTTACCTTTGAGAACCACAATTTCCTGCAAATCAAGAGCGCAGCCATGGGCACTCGCATGGCCCCTTCCTACGCCAACCTTTTCATGAGACGCCTGCAGACCTAATGCCTTAATTCCACACACTCAAACTTTTCACCTGGTTTCGCTATATCGACGATATTTTCTTGATCTGGACCCACGAACAAGAGTCACTGAAAACATTCCTGCAAAACCTCAACTGCACCTTTCCCATCAAGGTCACTTGTTCCTTCTCGAGGGAACACACAACTTTCCTTGATATGGATGTCTGGCTCAAGAACAATCGACTTAAGACAGACGTTCACATTAAACGTACCAACTGTCTGCAGTATCTCCATTTCAACAGCTCCCTTCCATACCATACCAAACGCTCTCTTCCATACGCTCTTGCTGTCCGGAGCTCCAGCATCTGTTCATCTGATGACCTGCTCCAAAATTATTTTAGTACCCTCTCCTCAGCTCTCTCTGACCGTACACCTTATTCATAAACAACTGGACCGTGTCCGTAATCATCCTAACTCCAACCGACCTCCCTGCGAAGCTTTCTCCGCTCTCAATCTTCTCCCCCAGTACCACCTCATCCTTCAGGCCCTCCAAACGCTCCTCAAACTGGCATATCCAATACTCACTTTGTCAGCTGAAACCGAAAGAGTTTTCCCGTCGTGCAACAAAATAGTCTACCACAGACCTCCGAATCTCAACACGATTCTCACCAGAACTGGAACATTCCCGCCCCCTCTCCCCGCTGCAGAACCTGTCCTATTTTTGATCCCAGTCTGACCTTCGTACATCCTATCACTCACAAGACGTACTCTTTCCGACACTCCGTCAGTTGCATATCTTCCAACCTCGTGTATCTCCTACTTTGTAACCTATGTTCCGCCTTCTACGTTGGCGAAACCCAAACTCCTCTAACATTCCGCATCAACAACCATCGCTACTCCTCCAAATCACAACTTCCGCACCTCCCCATACCTGAACACATTTCTTATCACAGCTGCACCTTTGACGATAGATACCTTACGAGTCAGAATCCTGAGAACCCTGAACCCTGACTCACCTGCCACAGTTAGAAAGAGATGGGAGCAGACTTATAATCTATCCTTTCCGCCAATAATGAACTCAGCCTCAACTGCCTGTAACTCCCTGTAGCGCAGTGTCTTCTTCTTCGTTCCCTCTCTAGTTGCACTTTTATTATCTTCTTCAGTATTGTTCCTTTTTATTCATCTTCATTATTATTATTATTTCCCCCTGATTTTTTACCCTCTTATTCCTTCAGAAAGCCCCTTACTTGCTGCTAGTAACCTTCGCACTTTCTTCTCCATTTGGTGGTTTCTCCGACCCATCTAGCCTTTTTCCCGCCTCCATAACCTGGCCACACTGTTATCCAGCATCATTTGACAAAATGGCTTATCCTTAACACAAGTCCCGTCCCTGTCTGCTGTGTCCATTTTCTCTCTTGTAACGGTTCAGATGCCGTGCTCCGATCACCAGTAACCATAGATTACAACGGTAGGTATGGACAAGAAGGTTCTTTGAACAGATGCTGCTGATAACTATCACGAAAACCAGATTCCGGTGAATGTAACGGGCACTGATTCTCGATATCTTGCGATGGCGGACTTTGTGACCTCCTGTCAGCTACACTGATGTGGATTCCGTGGGCGATTATCCTGCAAGAGGTATCCTTAACTCCATCTCGAGCTCTCTGTATGGGGTACTCTTCCAGTAACCTCTCCAATACACAAGAGACTTCTGCATCAACGGGCGGGTCTCTCGTCAAGAGGAAAATATTCTCTCGCACACAAGAGATCTTCTCGTATTGTTCCAGCTCCCGGATTATTGCCTCTGTACAAGAGACAAGATATCAGGAGGGTCCTTCAAGAGACTTCAGCTTGTCGCCCAATTCAAGAGATTGGAATAATCTCTCGATTCCACCAAGAGATGGTATATCTCTCACTGTCAAGGGAAAATAGTAATTCCCTCGCTGGGTGAATGGGAAATCATCAATTAAATAACCAACAACCCATTGGTTGGTGCACACTTTACTTGTGCTTTGTTACGTTCTACATTATATGACCTGCTCTGCCAGGTTATACTGTCTTGTACAATAAACAATTGCATACATTGATTTTCTCTGCTTAATTATACATAAACGACATACAGTCTTTAGTTATCATAATTCGACAATTATTTAATCATTTGAACACTTTATTCTAAGACGAAAAAGCATTAATATTGATTAAAATAACCTAAAACAGTATTTACGCAAGTTGATGATATCATGCGCCATCTAATGAGACACAAAAGTCGTACATGCTGCTATAGTGGCTGCCACACTCCTACCAGTGAAAACGCTTTTGCGAAACGTAGCAGATTTTCTATTGTGTTTGTGAAGTAACTGTACTCCTGTCTCAAGATTCAATCTACTATGTAAATATATTTTTTTCTACCTTTTTCACCACCTTATATATCCTTTCTTTGACGAGCCAGCTTTGGTATATACGTCCCCCTGAGTTCCCCTTTTTTAGATGTCCTGATATTTCCTTTTTAACCTTTGATGACCAAAGAAGGTAGTTTTGTTCTACCGTAGGCCCGTCCAGCATATTTATTTTAGTGTGTATTTTCATTGTGAGGGCTCCTGAACCGCACGGTAGGTGTAATTTTTCATTGTTTTGCTCGCTGCGTAATCAGTACGAAGAAAAAACCGATACTTACATAGCAGAATACTGAGACAGGCGTACAAGGGGTGGCAACGTTTCGTAAAAGCGTTTTCACATGGTAGGAGAGAAAATAGACAGGAGCGGGACTTGTGTTGGTAAAATTATGATAAGAAGAAAGGGATTACTTACAGCTTGTTATTCTATAGGTGAACACACTAACACTTATTAGTACAGAAGTCAAATATTTCGGTGAATTCACCATCTTGCTCGGAGAGTAACAGATGAATACATGAGAATAGAATAAAGACTAGGACGACTGGCGCCACGTAGCGGAC
The DNA here is from genome assembly GCA_022664845.1 of Lepisma saccharinum. Taxonomy (NCBI): domain Eukaryota; kingdom Metazoa; phylum Arthropoda; class Insecta; order Zygentoma; family Lepismatidae; genus Lepisma; species Lepisma saccharinum. Next base: position 39,864 of record JAGDQP010004717.1, on the reverse strand, counting down.
GACGCATCAAGTTCGGAGAACAATTGATTTATATAGCGCATGGATTTGCGGAGCGTAGAAACATTGGCAACTGTACAGCGTGTAAGTTGTCTCAACACCAGTTTTGATCTATCTTTTCTGGTTGCCAGGAAAAATGTGTATTATACAAATTTTAACCCCTGCGACCAGCACCTCAACACGCCGTCTGTGGGAGGGCGCCTTTATTCATGGTTTAAACGAGAAAATGTATCCTGGCCTTAACCTTCAATAACTCTAGAACACCAGTTTGCTCTGCATTTTCAACAATTCCCTCCCGAACTTGCATGCTGTACAGTTGCCAATTTTTCCACGCTTGGCAAATCCATGCGCTATATAAGTCAGTTGTTCTCCCAAGTTGATACGTCGTTCGATACGTGGCGCCATTGTCTTCTTTATTCTATCCTCATGTGTTCATTTGTTACTCTTCGGACAAGAAGAAAGGGAATTTACCGAAACATTAAGGATTTGTGTTAGTGTGTACGTGTGTTCACCTATAGAACAACAAGCTGTAAGTAATCCCTTTCTTCTTATCATAATTTTACCATAAATTGCCTTTCTGGCTTTCCTTTGTGTTAGCGTTACATATCACTAACACAAAGGAAAGTTGGAAGGGCAGTTTAAGGTAAATTTATGAGAAGGAGAAAGGGATATACTTACAGCTCTTGTTCCACAGGCGAACATACACACTTAAACACTAATATGTAGAGTACTTGCGATATTTCGGTATTAATACCGTCGACTTGCTGTAGAGGAGGAGAGACTCACACACGTGGATAGAACAAAAGACTAGGACGACAGACAGTAGCGAACGGCGCATCGTTTGGAGAACGGTTGACTTCTGTGTGGCGCCTGGAACAATTGACAACTGTACAGCAAGTTCGGGATAGGATTGTAAAAAGGAAAGTGTTGAAATTGCAGAGAAAACGGGTTAGAGTTATTGAAGGTTGTATCCAGGATATATTTTCGCGCTTAACTCAAACTGTGCTGAGCGTATAGGAGAGAAGGTTTTCCGAAAAAGCTTTAATAGTTTTTAAGAAACAATGAACCCATCGTTAATATCAAGCTACATAATATTTCGCTCGATCCATTCAAGTTTCCTTTTTTAAGTGTCTTCTGATAAGAGAGACCAATGAACTTCAGTGAAACCAGTCGTTTCAACTGAAAAATCAAGACGATTGGATCCGATTTCTGGTGCTGTATTACGTCTCAGCAAGTTAATTTCCATACAGTAGACAAATGTTTTAAAAATAAAAATAAAATACACAGAAAAAATTGTCGTTGCTGTGATCGGGACTCGAACGCGAGTCTCGTAGTTGCCTGTTGGGTATTTTAAATGTTTTAAAACAATATTATAAATTTTAATCCTATGTCCTGAATCATGTACACGGTATTTCAACACTATACTTTAAGACACTGACTTAGGTAAATCCATGAAATTGTTAGGGGCCACGGTGGCTCAGGTGGTAGAGCACTTACCTCTGGTGCTAGGGGTCGTCGGATCGATCCCTGTTCATGTCATGTGGCCTTTGTGGTGGACAAACACCGTATGCGTGGGTTTTCTCGGGGTGCTCCCGTTTCCTCCCACTTTCTTCATTCCACCAATTCATCCCATCATCATCCATACGGCCTGAGCCATAGTTGCCTAAAGACCTTAAAATAAATTCAATTCCATGAAATTCTTTTTACTTTCAACGCTACCCAATTTGCTGAAAGAAAATGTTAATTGTGATGGTACTAATTTTTCGTACTTAGAACGTTGAATCAACCCAAACGCTTCTGCATGCATGCGAGTAAATTTTCCATTCTTGAATAGGGGATTGATCTCGGGTCTCCCGAGTTTTACCGCTTTGGCCACGGATTCTTTTCTTTAGATCTGAACTTACAATGAAAAACTATAAAGGAAGACAGAACATCTGTAATGTAATTTATTGATGCATTGTTTTCAATATGGCTGCTAAAATGTCTATTTTGTGGAAAGCTGTATAACTGCACACCAATGGGTATCAAAATACCCAGTGCGTACATTTTAAAACCAGCTCCGAGCATAAATACAAGAAATACTCCCCTCCCTCCCCTCTGTTTTCTTTCGCTTTCCTTTCTCTACCGCTTCGGCAACTACAAGACCCTCCCCTTTCAATCCCGGTAGGGAAAGGAAATTGGAAGAAGCCAGAGGCGGGAGGGAGTGGAGAGAATATTTCACATATTCTTTTTTTGCTCGGGCCGGTTTTAAAATGTACGCTTTGTATATATTTTTTGAAGAATGTTGATCTCAACATTGTGCTTAAGTAGGCCTTCCTTCTTGAGTAAAGGAGAATGAACGTCCATATGAAGAGTGACATACTTCATTTGTTTAAAAGTTCACAGGTAACAGCTGTGTTCAAGAATGATTTTAGTTCAAAGTTAATTTATTTATGGAACTAGAAAGTTGTAATGGGTTTACTAGTAGATACGAGGGTACCGCTCACACACAAGGATAACCCTGACCAGCTCATGCAGGATACTACGCCCATACACCTGCTATCTGATCGGCTGCAAGATGCAATAATAATTAGTACTTCTATATATCTCAGGACTTTTATATTCAAAGAATTTCTCGAATAAGCGAAGCGGAATGCTACTTTAGTTATATTTGGAGCATCGGAGAGTGGGCACATACCTTTTTGCCGGGGTGGGATCGGAGGAAGTACTTCTATCTAATAATGATAACTTGAGGGAAAGAAAACACTGCATCAAAACCAGCCTCCACAGGAGGTTCTTTATTGGAAATGTTTGGGCCAAAGTCCAAGAGTGAATAAGCTTACAAGCATTTATAACCTGTGTTGAGGCGTTAAATACATCATTCCACAATAAAAAGTGGTTACAGTTTCCAAAAATACAATATTAAACATTGAAAATATAATTTGTGTCAGAAATATTTTTTTTTATAATTCTCATAATTTATTGTTAATTAATACAGTAGAACTCGGTTATAACGACATCGAAGGGACCTGAAAAATAGTGTCGTTGTAACCGAGTTTTATGCTATCAGTCGAGTAAGATGGAAAATGATGCAGAACAAACTTAATTAGGCCTAGTTTCGATTGTATTCACTTGAAAACCTGGCATTAACTGCAAAGTCGATACACAACATAAAGGACAGTACTTTATTAAAGTTCAGCCGTGTAAGATGGTAAAAGCTGACATAACGTAAAATAGAGTTCTGAATTAAATTCTACGGAACAGTAAAATTAATCTGACTAAATTCACGACAAAAATAAGCTTTTCATCTTCCATTCTCAGTTTCTCGTATAGCTTCCAACTGTTTCTTCCAAAGTTAAAGGTTTCCTTTTTTTTTTCTAGCTATGCTGAACTTTAAACTAGTGAAGGTAGTACTACTTACTGATCGTCCGAGGGTGACAATGGTGTGTGGAGCTTTCCTGTAACCGTTTCCGAAGGTCACTGACAAAAGGGGGAGGGTAAAGAAACTGGACACAGCCTCGAGTTCTCAAGGTCAAGCAGCAATAGATTTGAAATACCGCGACCCTCTGTCTTTAATTCCAGTCTTACCTTATTTCAGGCGCTCCTCTCTCCCCCGCACCTAGTTAGAGTGAAAACTATCAGTGCTATTTAAAAATAAGAAGGAATGGTCTCTAAAGGAGAGAGAAGGGGGAAGGAAAGTTCATTTCTTTCATTTAAAGATTGGCAATTTAATTTTCCTTTCTTTCGCAGCTGAACAGTGGGTCGGTAGATCAAGAATCTCGAGAAAAATAGCCCCGAAGAGATGAGACAGGTTCTTAGAAAACCGTACTCTAAACTGAGGTTTAAAATGACGTTATATGTGAGGTTGACGCATTTATGTTGGTCGCTTTAAGCGAGGTTAAAAAACACATTCCTTGTGAGGAATGTGTTGGTACTACAGGAAACATGACGCTATAGGCGAGGTGTAATTATAAATGAGTCACACTGTATTTATTTGATATAAGGTGTTTACTTGTAAATAGTTGTTTGATTACAATAAACAAATTGTAATTTTTATACGCCATTAAGTCACACAGATACAATTCTCAAATCATAAAATGATTGGTGTCAAAACATTGACCTAGAGTTGTGAAACAAATCGTGTAGACATTTAATAATAGCAAAGCATTCTGCATATTAAATGGAACATGGAATCAACATGGAATGAAAAGATGAATACTTCATAAATAATACCTTGAACTGGGAAGCACATATGTACTACTAACCAACTTTTGTGTGTTTCTCCACACAAAAGTGGATGACATCACAAAGTACAAATGTCGATCGTGATTAGGGGTGGTTTTTCAGTTAAAGGTTTTGTTTAGGTATGAATTGGAAAGACATTATATAATTGTAAATAATAATGTTTCTCCAAAATAAATAAATCGTAGAGCACACCTTAGACCAATTGCATTTCAGTATCTCTCGTGAGTGCTCGCTTGCTGGTCTTCATCGAGTACCTTCACTGTTCATAATACACCTGTTGATGCAATGCGGTAAGTGCCGTTAAAGTACATGAAAAGGAAATCTCTTGGAAGAATTTTAATATCATAGTAATTGTAATACCGGTATATCGTACGACTGAATATATGTTGTTTTAAATGTGACTCCAATCGATAGTTCTCACCTACAGTTTCTTGTACTTTTTGCTGTTTCCTGTCCAAAGTTCTTTACCAATGAAGGCTCGGAATGTAGCCCCCTCAAGCTCGTCTTAAATCCGGGTCTGACCTTCACCTGCATTCATTATCTTGTTCTTTCGATTGTTCTTTTCACCTTGCTTTATTCAATCTCTTTTATGAAACCTTACGATATTTTAATCTCATAAGGTAGTGGTGACTTGACTTCTTCAAACTTGAATAAAATTTCTGCTATTGTTAAATATTCGGCTGTGTCTCGTAAGTGATTTACGAGCAAAATCGCTAGGATAGATCAACATTTCATTTGTCACTTGCTGGAATAAAGATCCGAGTTCGTTGTCTCATCAGGAAGCTTGCAAACTTCAATTTTGTGTATGAGTCTGAAATTTTGCTTCATCTTAACTGCAGTTCAGTTCTGAAACGAAAAAGGAGACAAAATAATCTGCGATGTGCAGTATATAGGAAATTAGACACAACATAGGAACTCAAAACAAACTATATAAAATAAATAATTCCGAAAGTCAATATTTGACCAGATCTGGCTGCCACCGACCATTACAAGTTTATATAAATTGAGCAATAAGTAATAGTTTTAAAAAATGCATTCACCTACTCATAAAAATAAAAAAAGTTTTTTTATGCTGTGTACTGCAAATGCATTTATTAAAATGCAAGCCACTGTTATCGAAGCACATATTTTGGTTTGCTCCTTAAATCATCCTTCTAGACAATTAGTCATTCCGTCTTAATTGGTCCAGCCTAGACCCTTCGACCTCTTTCAATAAATATATATATTAATGTTTATTTATCCCTATATGTGAATAGTTCAGAACGTGTATTCATTTATTTTTATCCCCACCATTTTTGTATTGCGATAAATGCCAACATTTATGTTTGCAGGACAAAAATGTAATGTCTGGAGACTAGTTTATCATAGGATACTCAAATAAAAAAAAACACTTCTTCCTTTAAAGTTTGCTTGATCATTGTAAGTCCTTTGCATAAAAAGCCTGAAATGTAATCGAACTGGTCAAAATGGTATTCAAATGTGATTGTCAGAATAGATCAAATTCCGGTTTTCAGGGCGCTGTTTCGTACGGATTGAATGTCAAAGTTTATTTTTCTATGTACATATCAAAATTATATTGAAGGTATACAGAGTATGAAAGATTATATACAGTTCCTTAATTTCTTTTCTGAAATTTTAAAAATCCAAAAATTCCTATTTTGTGAATATTGAATGTCGCTGGAAGCAGATAAAGATCTAATTTTGACGTGTATTGTACAATTGTATAACAAACAAGAATCTACAAAAGAAATGTCAGCTTTGAGGTTTCAGTGTGAAGGGAGTTACAGATTTGCAAAAGGTGTGAATAATGGCACTGAACATTTGAGGCTAAATATATCTCGGGGGGGACAAGATATGAATCTAATTTTTTGTGTGGTATACACTTGTTTAAGAACAACGTAGGGTAGTAATATTAACTTCCAGATTCGAATTTGAACGGAGTTTCGGATTTAAATGCTCGTTTGCGTTTTGGTATGAACATTTTATGTCCAGTATATCTGGTGGGAGACTAGGCAAATATATATATATATATATATATATATATATAAAGTAAATTTAAGACAAATGAAGGAGAAAAAAGCAGCTTACTTTCGCATTAGATCACACATATTCACATGTACCAGATGTATACATAAGTTTTTGCTGGTTTTTGTGGTAAAGAAAACACGTAATTTTCAAGGGAAATTAATTTTGTTTTATTCAAAATATTGGCCATCGGCTTCTACACATTTCGCTCATCTTTCAGGTAATTGATGCATACCATGCCAGAAAAACTACTTGTCTTTTGCGGCAAACCACTCGTCGAGCCATTTTCCAACGTCTTCGAAATTGCTGAAGTTCTCTGCGAGCGCGTGCCCCATTGATGCGAAGAGGTGATAGTCATATGGCGCCAGGTCTGGGGAGTACGGCGGGTGCGGAAAGATGTCCCATCCAAGCGATTTCAAGGTGTCTTTCACTGGTTTTGCTGTGTGAGACGGCGCATTGTCGTGTAACACAATCACTTTGCCATGTCTTCGGGCCCATTCCGGTCGTCTTTCGATCAATGTGTGATTTAAATTAATCATTTGTTGGCGATAGCGTTGTGCATTAACGGTTTCGCCGGGCTTCAAGAGTTCATAATACACAATACCGCTCTGGTCCCACCAGACACAAAGCATGGTCTTCTTGCCGAAGCGATTTGGCCTTGGTGTTGAAGGACCGGCTTCGCCAGGTGAAAGCCACAATTTTTTTCGCTTCGGGTTTTCAAATTAAAACAATTTTTGGTCACCCTTCACAATTCGATACAAGAAGGATTTTCTTTCATGGCGTTGAAGCAGCATTTCACAAGTGACTTTGCGATTTTCCATTTGACGTTCATTCAAATTGTGTAGGACCCATTTACCCAGTTTATTGATCTTCCCCATTGCTCGTAAACGTCTGCTGATTGTTTCTTGTGACACATTTAATGCTTTTGCCAATTGCTATTGAGTTTGAGTTGGGTCATCCTCCAATAACACCTGCAATTGCTCGTTTTCGCACTTTTGCGGTCTACCAGAGCGCGTACTGTCTTTCACATTGAAATCACCACTTTTAAATTGTCGAAACCATGTCTCACATGTTCTAATCGATGGAACGTGTTCTGATAAAACAAAGACGCTAGTGTTTGGCGGACTCAACTTGTGTGTGTTTGTAGCTTAATGTCAGACGAAGAAAATGACGTATGGGTCAAATGAATACGCTGCGTACTTTTCGCTGGCGCCATCTCTTAGGTAAACCGGAAACTACTTATGCATACACCTGGTACACATAAAAAAGTCACTATATTTCGTGTATTCACACTTTTTCAAGTAGAGAGGAAGAGATCGAAGTTCACAAAGTACAAGTTTGAAGTAGCAGTGGCGACACGTAGCGGACAAAACATCAAAATTGGAGAACAACTGATTGCTGTAGCGCGTAGATTTCCGGAACTTGAAATAATAATAACTGTATATCGTGTAAGTACAAGGTGGGATCGTGGATGGAAATGTGTTGAAAAGGGGAGCTTAGAGTTATTGAAGGTTAAGGCCAGGTTTTATTTTCGCGCTCAAACCGTGAATAAAGGCATTCTCCCATAGACGGCGTGTTCAGGTGCTGGTCGTAGGGGGTAAAATGTGGATTATGGCAACCAGGAAAGATAGATCAAAATTGGGATTGTGGGACTCGGTGTGCAAGGAAACTGGGCCATCCGGTTTGGACCAAACAGATCCGCCGTGCATTCTCACATACTCAACCCACTCAAAAATCTAACCCACCGGCTCTAATCACCCAGTTCCATCCTAAACTAACCAAGATCAAACAAATCGTACACTCTAATTTCCACATTTTCCAATCTGACCCAGACACAAGATCAATATTGCCCACCAAACCTAGATTAGTTTTTCAACATCCACCTAATCTTGGAAACATCTTGGTCCGTAGGAATCGCTCCTTGCCACCACAGCAAACCGACGCACAGACATGCCAGAGACCCAGATGTAAGGTCTGCTCCATTTTCTTCACTTCTCCCACAATCACTATCAATACTGCTAATGGTCGGTACACCTTCAATCCCAAGGGTACATGACACACCCCTAATATTATATACATCCTAACCTGCAAGTTCTGTGATGCCTCTTATGTGGGGGAAACAAGTTGTGCTCTTAACATTCGAATTAATAACCATCGTCACTTCTGTACTATCAACAAACCGGATGCCCCAGTTTCCTTGCACACAAAATCTCACGATCCCAATTTTGATCTATCTTTCCTGGTTGCCATAATCCACATTTTAACCCCCTACGACCAGCACCTCAACACGCCGTCTGTGGGAGAATGCCTTTATTCACGGTTTGAGCGCGAAAATAAAACCTGGCCTTAACCTTCAATAACACTAAGCTCCCCTTTTCCTCTGCATTTGCAATACATTTCCATCCACGATTCCACCTTGTACTTACACGTTATACAGTTATTATTATTTCAAGTTCCGGATATCTACGCGCTACAGCAGTCAGTTGTTCTCCAGTTTTGATGTTTTGTCCGTTACGTGTCGCCACTGTCACTTCAAACTTGTACTTTGTGAACACGTGAACTTCGCTCTCTTCCTCTCTACTTGAAAAAGTGTGAATACACGAAATATAGTGACTTTTTTATGTGTACATGTGAATATGTGTGATCTAAGGCGAAAGTGAGCTGTACGTATTATCCTTTTTTCTCCTTCATTTGTCTTAATTGTACCTTAAATTGCCTTCCCGGCTTTCCTTTGTACCAGTTGTATTATATGTTATGCACGTATATAAGGAGAACGTACGGTCGAAATTTCAACTTTGATATTTGAGTTTGAACAAAGTTACAGATTTACAAAATGAAGATTAATATGCTCGTGCTCGCTTTTGCAAATGTTACTTTACCACCAGAATCCAAAAGAAAGATGTCAATACTTAAAATAGAATGATTTGATATGTATATATATGTTGGCCGTATTCAAAATGGCGAAAGTCAAATTTCGAAGATAGTCAGGATGTAAGAATCGAACAAAAGTGTGACCTCAGGGTGGCCGAGAGGTTAGAGCGCTCGCTTTCCGTGCGCATGGTCACGGGTTCAAATCCCGCCGGGGTCAATTGAACGGAGAGGTTCGGAGCCCACTTTACCGAAAACTGTAGATTCCGTTCTTAGAAGCTCACCAAGGTCGTTTAGAACGTTAATAACAATTCACTCACTCGAACAAAAGTGTGTGTAGGTCTATCATCTTCCTGTGGCATTATTAATCCCCATTTTGTAAATATGTAACTGTTCAAAGCAGGGTTGAAAAAAAATCATGATTTAAAATTTAAAAACAAAAAATCGTTTTTGTTGATTTCTGTATTTAAATTGATTGTTTTGTTTAAATCTTTTTTTTTTTTTTTTCTTAATTTAAATAACTTGCGGCACTGATACAGCTACTAAGTTACTGTTTCCTTTTCAAATACCTTAGCCAGTAAACACTAAAGTAAAATTCACAAATATGTGGTGTTCCGCTATAGATGACAGCCATGAAAAATGGGCAATTACAACAAATTGTAATAGTTTTGAAAAGGAAAGAAGATATGGCATTACTTATGGTATATTTTACAAAAGAAAGTCAACATGTAGGACACTTCTACGTTACTTTCGTCGGTACACGATGGATGAAGTGGTTTCAGAAGTGTATACACCGCAATTAAGTTCGAAAAAGAAACGATTTACAATGTTTCTACGTATCAGTTTTCCTTCTAAAATGACGTCTGTGCCTTCCTTTCTTCCTAAGTAACTGAAAATTTTATAATCTCAATTGCTTCTTCCTTCCACGCTACATCTCCCAAAGGAAATGCTCCACGATTTAAGTTTTCTATGATATATTTGAGTTCATTTCAGTTAAGAGTTTTCAGCTTTCAAAATTGTACTATCAATGTGGTAATTTCTTATAACAGTAAATTCCATAAGATATGAGAGCTATTTTGGAGCCGCGGTTGCTCTGTGGTACAGAGCGCTCACCTCCGATTCGTGGGGTTCCCGATTCGATCCCGGATCGTGCCATGTGGACTTCGTGATGAACGAAAATGGTGTGCGTGGGTTTGCTCAGGGTTCTTTCGTTTCCTCTCACGTTCTTTATTCCAACAATTCTCCCATCATCATCCATTCGGTCTGATCCAAATTTGCCTAAAGGCCTTAGACAAAATTCAAAGCTATTAAATACATTGAAATCAATAGTGGATTCACAGTTTTGCATATTCATCCTTCAGCATACACGTAGGTAAACTTTATACTTCCATTAAGAATAAATTATTTCGAGCAAGTTACGAAGAAATTAAATAATTTGATACAAATACATTTTGCGTAATAAAACAATAGGTAATGTTACGAAACAACATTTTTTGTTTTATAAACCCAAACTGGATTTTTTTTTGTTTGTTTTCTGTGTGTTCGCTTTCATATGGATTACAAAAATAAATATATTTGTAATACAAATTGTAAACGTATAATGTGAATTGTGTTCCTACGTTCTCTTCTAAAATTTCGTATGTAATATGAAATGAACCAATCAAATAGTTTCTTAAAATTCTAGGCCCATCACTTTGGTTTGAGAGCCTATTATCACGTAAGAACTGGAAGAGTAATTTTAAAGCTTACATATTATTCAAACCAGAAAATAATTAAACATGCTGCACTTTATTTCTACTTTATATATCTTCAATCTTCACCATGAGGAAAATTCGTCGGGCCGCCGGTGGCCCACCAACCATGATGGCGGGCCATCGGAGGCCCGCCGAGATTTCCTCATGGGGTTGGTTCAAACTCAAATATCGAAGATGGAATTTTGACTGTAAATTGTCCTTCTATAAGTTCATAACGTGTAAAAATAATATATTTTTATCTCCCCCCCCCCCCCCACTAGAGATATTGCGCATCCAATATTCATACTAATTTTTGGAATTTTAAAATTTAACTGTGGGCCCGTTCGGCAAGTCCGAACGAGTTTAACGCATTAATCTCATTCTCTCACGAAGCGTTCGTAAACCACTTTCGTGAAGTTCGTTCATTTAGTTAATCGTTCAGAAACTCTCAGTTAATTTCGTTCGCGCACGAATCGAACTAGCTCTGACTTCGTGAACTTCGTTAAAATTAACATGGCTACCTTCCGCATGAAAAATGTTTCGCATCGTGTTTCTCTCTCTCTCTCTCTCCCTCTCTCTCTCTCCCTCTCTCTCTCTCTCTCTCTCTATGTACACATTGTACAGGTATAAAATCTTAGCCATGACCGTTATTTCTGCAGTAGGGAACAAATTTGGAACAACTAACATACATAAGAGATTAAAAGAACGGTTTATCTAAAACAGTTGATTTGTTCCCCATATTTAACACTTCGAGCTATAGAATACTGTTAGATGTCGCGATTGACACTAGATAGCACCACTGGAAAAACGATTAAACTATTTAAGAATTCTTTACCTAGATGCTTTTTGACTTAAAGCAAGAATAACACAGAGTACAAAATTATTGTGTCAACTAAAGTCACTCTTAGTGCGCATATTTTGACAGTATTTTCTAAAGATTTCAGTTAAACTACAAGTTCTTGAAGGAAAGCATTATGGTTTTAGCTTCCATAAAACCTGAATACACTGTTGTTCTTTCAAATTATAAATCACCACTTGCATTGGACTCTTGTCAAGTATCTGTTAAATTAGTTTCTTTGTATATTGGTTTCCCTTCTTGGTAATAAAATTTTACAAAGAAGTTAATTCCTTGCAATTTATTATACTGAGTGAGTTTCGTTCTTAGTAATAGCATAGACCCCATAAAAGATAAACTTAGCACGCTTTCCCATTTCTGGCTGCGCTAAAACTAATGTGTTTTTGTACAGGAACACGTGATTTTGAACTCATCCGCTAGGTTGCTCTGGCATCAACCTCATAATAGAATATGAGGTCTATGACAGAGCCACCTAGCGGATGAATTAAAAATCATGTGCTCCTGTACAAAAACGCATTAATTTTAGCGCAGCCAGAAATAGGGATGAGGTCTATGGTAGTAGACAGAATGACGCTAATTGGAACATTTTTCTCGTTCCGTAATGTGACTTAGTTGGCGAAGTCATGGACATTTTGAAGGATATAGAAATATGTAGGTACATCAGTCCACAGATTATGTACTCTTTACAGATAATTCTTTTACCTAAGAAAATAGATTTATTCTACTGTTGACCAAATGGAACGAGTAGATTACGATACTACGTTCGTTATACAAGTATAACATCATAAAACTTGAAGCGTATAGAAGCTATTTCTCAAAAGGAAGATCCTACATTTTGGTAAATAACGTTATTGTTTGAAGAGAACGTCTCGAAGAAACTAACTTGCTTCGTATTTTGAAGATCGTGTCCACAATTGTAACCATATCTTCTATTTTCGTTTATTACTTTGATATGTATGCGAGTCTATGTCTATCATAACAATGAAAACAGTTTGGATCGTTCTTAAATGACGAAGAAATCGAATTTCACTTTCAGCGTTAAGACGCGTGCATTTCGTAAACTTCGTTATGAATTTCCGAACAAGCCCAGTGTTATCTTTCAGGCTCCCTATATCGTCAATATAATTTGATATGTAATAGTGTGAAAAAAAATCATAATAATAAATAAATAACTTTGACATTCAATCCTTTCATCCTCAAAAGCGGAATTTGTTCTATTGTAACAAGTCATCTTTGGATACCATTTTGACCAGTTCGATTACGATTTTAGGTTTTTCATGCGTAGAACTAAAATGATCAACAGGCTTTGTTTTCGTAAACGTCTGCGACCACAAATTTTGACAGGCACCACAATACAAAAAAGAGAAGAAGAATACAGCCATTTATCAATCTGTGAGAATAAAACTTAAAAAAATAATAATACCCGTTTTGAACTATTCATATATAGGAGATATAAATATTAAAAAATATATTTTTTTTAATAAAGATAGGTCGAGCGACGAAATGAATTATGCCACTCAAAATGGAATGACTTCTATGCAACTTGTATACAAACTTTTCTGCTTGTATCATAAAATGCATGATTCATTGAAATTTTGTTCCGGACCCTACGCACTATGTAATTTCATACGTTTGCTCTTTAGCTACAGATAGTCTAAATAAAGATAAATCTATCGAAATTGAAGCATATATGCCGCTCGTCAGAGAAGAAAAAAAAAAAAAAAACAAGAAAACATCTTCACCTATAAAGGACAAATTTAACCACAGATTTCAAGTTTAATGTACTTTCAATTGCGTTTACACGTAGATGAGATTAAAGTGGCTTTAATAAAGAAAATTTTATTTGTTCTCTGTACCATCTGCTTCAGAATTAAAATTTTCAACAGTGACACGAAGTATGTATGAAGTACAGTAATGCTTTAAATAATTCTTTTAATTTTTGTTTGCCATCTTAAAGCTTATTACTTTAACACACCTATTTACTATCCGTTACACGAAAGTAAATTCTAGTGCATAATGAACATGTTTCTGATACTCCAGATGGTTCCATGTAGTCAACAAGTCATATTTGCAGAGCGTAACCCTAAAAGTAGCCCTAAATACTGATACACAGAATTATTTTTCTAGAAAATTTAAACAAAAAAATGTTTTAAACGTGTGTAGCAAATATTTGCAATATGCTTTGCAAAGATTCTTGAAATGCATTAACAGTATATCTGGGATAGTATACTCGCTGATTTACACGCCCGTTGGTGCGGGGTGAATAAAATATGTTGGCAACAGTAGCGGTTGTACTGCTACTACCACCACCACCACAACAACAACAACTGGGTCATTCCACGTCAAATCATCCAACATTGGTTACATTACTGTTTTAAGAAAAATCTTATTTTTTTTTTACGTGGCTTCCTACGTGTCTGAGGATATCAGAACAACTTTAAAAAAATGTTATGTACTTATTTTTTCCGGGGCCTACCATGTTTACATCATGGTGGATGGCGTTTTATGCACCCGTAGCCACCATGTACCGGTCATTCCATGTGAAATCAACAAAATTCTATTTCACCCTCTCAGATTTCTATGAGTTTTGGTTTATTGCTAGTCTCCGTTGAGAATATTAAAAAATGTGTTGTTTTTTTTATCAAAGTTTTTGACGCAAGGTTTTTGTACTATGAAAGTTCAAAAAGTGAAATGTTCCGTGTTTTTAGTTTACAAAATTACTTATTACTCAGCAATGGTTACTGCTAGAGAGATCGGAAAGAGCTCATTTTAAAGCTCTTGTAATAAGCTTTCATTTGATATGCTACTTGACAGGGTTGCACAAAATTTTGTATCCCGAAAATTATGAAATTTGATTTTCTCAAAATCGGACATCTCGAATTTTTTTTTCAAAAGGTTCTTATATGATAGTACCTACAGCTACCATGAAAATTTTAATTTGGGACCATAATGCGATCGTGAGATATAAAATATTTTCGTTATATGCCTAGATAATAAAAGGCACTAGCGGTCCACATTAAGATATAAACAAAAAACTTTAGTAAGCTTCATATTTTGCGGTCATTTTATTAATTAATGACTTCGGCCCGTCTCGAGCTGTTGAGTTTCTAAAATCCACAACCATCCGTGCCCCAGTCGGGATTCCAACCCGCAACTCTGAATTACTAGCCTGACGCCTCAGACCAAACGCTACCAAACTTGTCACCGTATTAAGAATTTGAATTATTTATGGGCTTTAGCGTTAGGCATCTATGGCTCAGGCTGGGATAGGGAGGGGGAAGGTTGCAGTAACAAGTCGGCCAGAGCTTAAGTTCAATGTACCAACCAGATATTTGTCTGGTGCGACTGACAAGAAACAATAAGTTTACATTAAGAATATTATTTATTATTGGAACCGGGTGGCCGGATCTGAATCCTGAAGCCGGATATCAGGTTACGGGTTCCAGAATACGGGTAGCCGGTTCCAAGAACCAGATGCGAGTCCTAAGTTTCTATTTCCAAGATACGAAACCGGGTCCCGGTTCCAATATTACGTGCCGGAACAGGATCCATGTGTACATTCATATTATATACCAGTTCATAATAAAATAAACTTAATGTGGACCTAGGGTTTTCCTCAGTCACGCCAGCCAAATATCGGGTTAATACCTTGAACTTAAGCTCTGAACAATTTCTTACTGCATCCTTTCTCCTACCATATCCCAGCCTGAGCCATAGATGCATAACGCTAAAAGCCATAAATAATACAAATTCATAATGTGGACCGTTAGTGTCTTTTCTTCCCTAGGCATATAACAAAAATATTTTATATCTCACGATCCCATTATGGTCCCAAATTACAATTTTCATGGTAGCTGCAAGGAGGTATGACCATGGAGGTATTCTAATTTAATTCCTCCAAGCGTATGGCCAACATATAAGATTTTTTTGAAAAATTTCAACATATCCGATTTTGAGAAAATCAAATTTCATAATTTTCGGGATATAAAATTTTGTGCATCCCTGTCGACTATCATATCAAATGAAAGCTTATTACAAGAGCTTTAAAATGAGCCCTCTCCGGCGTCAACCATTGCTGAGTAAAATTTTGTAAACTAAAAACACGGAACATTTGACTTTTTGAACTTTCATAGAACAAAAACCAGTGCACCAAAAAAAATCTGAAAAAATAATTTTCAATTTTCTCAACGGGTTACAAGTAATAAACCAAAAATCATAGAAATCTGAGATGGCGAGGTATACAAGGTGTGTTGAATCGATATGGAATGACCCGTACGGAAACTTTAATAACTCAAAAACCAGAAGAGCTAGAAATATAAATAAAAATAATAATAATAAAAAAAAACATTATGTAGCTCCTGAAGTGTATTTTAGAGATTTGAAAACAACAATTCTCAAAACTGAATTTCTTTATTCTAAAAAAAATAGGCTGAAAACTGAGTAACAAATAGTATAAAATTGTTCAACTATACGCACGATATAGATGCACTACAAAGCAACACCGATGTCTTAGTAGAAGCGTGCGATGTGATAGGTCTACAGGTAAACATAGATAAAAGAAAATACATGATAACAAGCCGAAACACAGGTAATGAAGGAAATAAAAACATAAGAATTAGGGATGATGTCATAGAGAAAGTAAACAAATTTAAATACTTGGGAGCATACGTAACAAGCAAAAATGAGGTCACGGAAGAAATAAAAAGTCGCTTAGTATCGGGGAACGCATGTCTCTACTCAGGCCAAAAACTTGTAACATCGCGATTAATATAAAGAAAGTTGAAATTGAAAATATACAGAACGATTATTCTGCCGGTAATACTTTACGGTTGCGAAAGTTGGAGTACGAACATAGCAGATGAACATAAATTACGTGTGTTTAAAAAATAAGGTATTGAGGAAGGTATACGGACCGAAACGGAACGAGATGACTGAGGAATGGAGGGGACTGCATAATGAAGAACTTCACGGACTGCACGATTCGCCCAATGTTGTAAAAGTAATGAAATCACGACGATTAAGGTGGGCATAGGCCATGTAACTCGGATGGGGGAGAAACGAAGATTATATTCCATCGTGGTTGGTAAACCTAAGGAAAGGAGACTTAGGAAGACCGAGATGTTGGGAGGATAACATTAGAAGGGATCTTCGAGAATTAGGTGTTTGTGATGAAAACTAGCAATTGATCTTTCTCAGGATAGAATCCTATGGCAAACGTTTGTTACTGCGGCAATTACCGTATTATTGCTATTCATGTCTTTTCTAAAACTCAAATCTAATCCCCCGGGGAAGGAGGAATTTGGAATCTTCCGAGTTCCGGAGTGCTTTCTTCCCCCAACGGGTCAGCACCAGGTTTCATCACTGGCTCGAATGCTCGCAGCAATATTGACTAGCATACTGTAGTTTCTGTCGTAAAGGTCATCAAGCAATCACAACACTGCTTTCAGTGTCTTGGCATAACTGATAAGTTTCCAGAAATTTACATCATATTGAAGGAGGTGCGCCAAAAGCATGTCCGTTGACATGCGAATCGCAATTAACGTTCTAAGAGAGCAAGAAGAAGAAGAAGAAGAAATAAAGGAAAAGAAGAAAAGAAAGTTTTACTTTGTGCCACCATTTTATTTCTCCAAGCCACGTGATCCGTACTAAAAATAAACGTAAGTAAAGAAACCAGATAAAATACGACAGGTGACATTTATTTTTCGTAAAGGAAGAACATATTTCTCTAAATTTGTGATATCACGAATGGATTCTGCGAAGAAAGACCGTAACACATTTATCTTTTTTTGTTTAAAATAATGGAGTATTGGAAGGGAATCGTAGGGTTCTTCACTTGGCTGAGCAAAAGTTTGTTGACGTCACAGAAAGTCTTTGCTGCGCTTGAATATCCACTTTTGAAGCCAATGAAGCTGAAAAACCTCGAATAGGGAGGATTACATAACGAGAGACATACAAACTACAGCCTCTACTCTTCTCATCGATTGGCAAGAAAACTTCTGTGAATGTCTTGTCTACCGTGGAAGGAACACACGCTTGTCAATAGAACAAATAAGACGCATGAATCAAAGTGAGAAACACGGTTGGATACGAATAAAAAGCTTGTTATTTTAACGACGAAAAAACAACCAGAAAATTAATACTGTTGCAAACTTTCTTGTTGGTTATTGGTTACAAAGATAACTAAAATTTGACAATACAAAATTTATTTACCATTTCTGATGTCTTCCAATTCCAATCCAATTTTATACAATTCGTTACTCATTTTTCAGCCTAATTTTTAGAATAAATAAATTTATTTTTGACAAAAGTTGTTTCTATATCTTCGAAGTACACTTCAAGAGTTACACAGCGGTTTTTGATTCATCTCTCTAGCTCTTCTGGTTCTTGAAATGTTAAGGTTTTCTTACATGCCTATACGGGGTCGGGATGCGAGTTTTATTTTCACAGTATAACTGTGAATTCGTATTTCAACCTCAAGCTTTGATTGGTCAAAATAATTCTACGGTGCTCAGATTCTGATTAACTGCTGGAGTGCAAAACTTCTTGATCATTTAGATTGTGTTCAAACACAATTTTCACTTTCATCCATTTTACCCACATACAAGTTGGTCTCTCCTTTTCAGCACCACGGCATAGATAACCGTGACAATCTATTCATAATCGGAGCACCGTATTATTATTTTGACCAATTAAAACTTGAGATTGAAATCCCTACTCACAGTTGTACTGTAAAAAGAAAATTCGCCTACGGGAGCAAAAAACGTAATCCGCTATGTTGGAAACATGGTCGCCCCGGGAGAAATAAAGATATAGTTTTTTCAACGGTTGTTCTGATATCCCCAGACATGTAGGAAGTCAAGGACATAAGAAAATATGTTTTCGAAAATAGTGATGCAACCAGTGTTGGATGGTTTGACGTGGAATGACCCTAGTGTAAGTGTAATATTCAAAGGTTCTGACGATTCATTGTAAAAGATACATATTTTGTTTAAAACATTGAATATTGAAAACATATGATGCATATCAAAAGCATTTACTGCTTTGCTTCAGAAAAGCTTCTTGAATCTACGGATTTCACTGTTTCTAGTGTCCTCTTGTTTCTGGATCGAAGAGGCGAATAAATGTTTTATCGGTTATGATTATAGACTCCAACAATTGTTCATTGCTAGCACAATTCCTTGTCAGAAGACAACCGGAAATTACCAAAGAAGAGTCCCTTCATTCAGTTGTGAAGGAACCAATGACATTAGATAATTTACAAGTGCTCTGTCAGAAATTCTTTCGACAGTGCAGTTAGAGAATCCTATATGGTTGCAAACAGCCTTTTATTTTCAACTACCACGGCCTCAACACAAGCGATTTCTTCTGCGGTGGTGCTTACAATAGTGCGTCCAGGCTTGGCAAATCTTAATTTGATTGCCGTCTGACAGTCAAGTCACGAATCTACTTCTGAACAGTACGGTTAAAAAGAACATTGCCCTCAGAGACAGCCCCTCAAAACAGTACAGATTTTCGGTATACGCCTTGTAAAAAATGTTCCTCACGTGTGTTCTGTTCGTTTTTTCGTTAATATTTTTTGACAACTCTGTATAATATATTAAAACAAATTGAAGTTAATTATAACTAGACCACAGAATTTTAGGTTATATATATTAAGTTTTAGGTATCTCAAATAGACACTTTAAAATTTCAAATTAGGCATTAAAAAGAAAAAATAGGTTCTTAAAATAAGAATTATTATATATTTCTTAACAGTGTTACACATTAAAAAAAAAAATGAAAATCTTTGTAACACTGTAGGCTAATTCACACATACGGTGCCGTGACCATGCTGTGCCCCTAGTCCCCCAACAGTGCTGTCTTGAAAAGAAACCATCCCGGTCGCAATAACATTTTCCTCCTTGCAATCCATGCACGGCATGGGAACGGCACCGTATGTGTGAATGGTCACGGCCATGGCACGGACGGAGCATGGCATGGGCACGGCACCCTATGTGTGAATGGTCACGGCCATGACACGGATGGAGCATGGCATGGGCACGGCACCGTATGTACGAATTAGCCTTAAAGTGTACATAAATGCAGGCACCCCAAGAAAGTGGCTACAGGTATTAAATTTATGGAGAAAAAATGTCTAAACTCTTTCTACTAGTGTACCACAAGTCATACTTCCTGCACTTTTTTTAAGGTTTGGGAAGCCAATCAGAAAGGCACTCTCTACACAGTAAAAAAAAATAGCTGTGTTAATTCAACACAATGCGGTGTCCCACCGTGACTACCACTTTTTGTGTTAAATCAACACAACACACGGTGTTGATTTTAGCACTGGGGAAAAAGTTACAGCTGCAGCAAGATTTGAACATGAGTTGTTGATTTAGAAGTTCAGTATCTTACCGTCTGTGCTAAATCGCCAGACAGAAAATATACTAAATTCAAACAGTATAGAGGTTTAAAAAAGAGTTGCTGAACCCCAAATACAAACAAAGTTATTTTCACGACTTATGTCATGATTTAATCACTTTTCCTTTTGTCAATCAGGGATCAGAATTCCAATTCATTGAGAATATGTTCTATTTCTATGAAAGCAAGCGCAGCATTTGACATGTTGCTACGATAAGAAAGCTGTAATGCTGGTCAAGTGTTTGGCTGTAGCCATCTTGCTTGCTTTCATAGAAATGGAACATTCTCAATGAATGAGAATTCTGTTTTCCAATTGACAAATAGAAAGTGATTAAACCATGGAATAAGTCGTACAAGTAACTTAGTTTGTTTTGGGGGTCTAGCAACATATATGTGATCCCCTACACTGTTTGAATCTATAGTGTAGTCGTTGAATTCAAATGTTGTTCAATAAAAATAGTTTGCATCTAATACGTTTTTAGTCTGACAAATTACCCAAGTCGGCAAAGCGCTCGATTTCTAACTGAGCAAACCATATTCAAATCTCGCTGGAGCCGTAACTTTTTCTCCCAGTACCGAAATCAACACCGTGTGTTGTGTTGATTAAACACACAAAAAGTGGTAGTCACTCTGGGACACCGCATTATGTTGAATTAACACAGCTATTTTTTACTGTGTATCTATGTAGGAAAAGGTGTTTTGTTAATTTTGTCTTTTGGTAGATTCACGATTGGTTATAACACTGTCACCTGGATTGACTCCTATTAAAACGTGAGGATAGATTGTTGTTCTTACGTTGTACTGAGGTGTGACTTGCTAACTTACATTCACTCACCAAGTGGCCGTAGCTCAGTCGGTCGAGCTTTGGCTTAGCAAGCCCCAGCGGCCGCCCATCCTGACAGGTTTTTTCCTCAGGCACATCATGCAAATCCTGAGATGGTTCCAACTAATTAGATCCTGGCCACTCATTCCCACCTGGACTTGAGATGCCTAAATAACATTTAAATAAAAATTCACAACACAATATAGACGTAAATATATGTAAAACACAGCACTTTAAAATACCTTTTTAATATATATCTACTTGATTCCGGGGGACGGGAGATCCAGCGGTTAGGTGGGTGTTCGAGGTGCGTTTGGATGTGAAATTTACGTAAAATGTATGTAAGTTTGCCTAAAATTATATCAATTTTACAAAAAATCTTAACTTGGGCGGGAGTCCGGAAACCTTGGTATTCCCTCTAAATACATTCCAGGATGTAACACTGAAAATGTACCACGAAAGAAACAAAGAACACCCTAAAACGAATTTTAATGGGAAAATAGAGTATACTGACCTCCTTGTTGCATGCTTAACAGAAGAAAACTTTTCGGTCAGTTGTGAAGCATGTAAAATCTTGTATCCACTGCAAATTAGAGAACTCGCTAGTTTATGCATTGTATTGCATTTTTCACGTAAAATTTAAAGTTTGACCTTCTCCTCCGTTGTCTCGAAATGCAGACATGACGAAATAATGTGCTTTCCTCCCGCTCGTGACATTGGACTCCCCATCCTACCTCTCACTGTACCGTGGCTTGCTACTCTAGACTAAACAGGCGGGGGATGAGATTTTATTGCTGACTGCACTGTTAAGTTGTTTTTATAATTTCGCTGCTTACCTTAGACGTACGTAACATCGGTGGAACTGGCGCAAAAATTATGTTTTGCGTAAAATCGGCAGTAATATTGAAATAGGTATTTTTACATTACAAAAGTCTTGGATTTTGTTATAATTTCTCAGGAAACGTACATATTCAACTTCATTTTCATCGAGATTTTAAGGACAAAATAAATAGGTTATCAGGGTTAGGATTTCTAGGGGTAAATTTTATACGGAAAGGGTGCTAAAATAATACCAAGAAAGGGGACAAAAAGGGGCAATTTTATTGAAAATTACAAAATAAGTTACTAGTACAAATTATAGGTACGGAGATAATTGTATTCATTAGGTTACATACCAGTATCATTTACTTGAAGAAGGAAAAAAATAAGCTGTTGTATCTCACAATATTACGTATCTTTCAGTTTTTTAAAGTTTGTTTCTTCTGTCTGGAGATAAGACGTTGAATTTATTGAAGTATTTATGTACTTTCGCCATCTTAGGTTTAGGCCGATTTAATGTGGTGGTAAAGATATTGGAAGGTAGTCGACCAGGTACAATCCCAGCATAGCTGAAGAAAAACCATGGAAAAACCTTCAGTCAGGATGGGAGGCCTCTGGGATTGTTCCCAGGCCCTTCAGATTGCTAAGCTATAGAGTAGAATTTCGGCCTGAGTAAAAGCTGCGCACACACATCGATGTTAAATGCCTTTGAATTTTACATCTTCGAAGAACACTGCTCAAAGACGTTTCCTAATAGGAGGCTGTCGGGATTGTTTGATGAGTCTTGCTCTTTTGATCCTTCAATATGTTGTTGTATGCGGTCTCGCTGGCGTTTTTCATTTAACTTTCATGATTCCCTGAATCGCAAACAGTTCCATCAGTTTCGATAAAATCCTGCTTGAATTCTTGAGTCAGGACGAAAACTCAGGATTTGAATGACGAAATCTTGCATTCAACTTGTTAAGCAAGAAAATTTACATTCACTAACAGGAGACAATTGATTCCAGTGAAATCACCGTACTTCTAAAAGGAGAGAATGCAATGAACATTCAGTAGTACACTCCCCACACGATATCTGTGCACTTGGCTCACGGCTGACGTAAAATCCATTATAATTAATTATTGTTTTACAGATAGTTCAAGTAAAGTCAACTTTTATCAAGTACCATCGAGTGGAATTCTTCATTGCTACTACAGGTGTACTTTGCCTTCAATCCCACGTCATGATACGTAATACAAATTGCAATCCAAATGAAATTCAAAAGTAAATTAAATGATAAAATGTGCTGTGGAAAATATTAAAACGTAGCAGTAAAAGGAGAGAAAAGGAGATTATAGGCACAGTAGTGCGAAAAAGGGATAAAGGCCCCGAAAAGAGAAAAAAAAGTGCTGGAAAACTGCCTCAATTTTCAACTGGAGACAATATTTCACAGACCGGTTTGTTTCAGATACTCCTAATTTGCCCTACAAGAAAAAAGGTGCGCGCCTAAAAATCCTAAGCCTGGTTATTATCTAAAGATCCGCGGTCTAATTATAACACTAAGATGTTGAAAGTATGAAGTATACACTGCGTCAATGTAACAATCGTTTGATCAAACTATGCTCGAATGGGCGTGTGTGTGTTCACTTCAGAATTTCAAAGCGATATTACTGTGTTTTTCATTGTGCTCGGTTCTTTGGACACGTGTACGGCAAATGAAAAACGATACAAAAGTATCCAGTTCATTTATCTCCATTAAAAATCGCTTTTCAACACGTCTCATGTGTCAGTTGAGTTCACTTAGCAGCATAAACTACTCCTGGCTGTCTTTTTTCCCCTCGTCCCACATGTGCTTGTGAGTGTGTTTGCGCGATTTATGGTTTATTTTCTCATAGATCCTTTCTCCCATCGATTGTGTTTTATGTAGATGAGACTTATGAAAGATTCAGATTACTTTTAGGAGAGATTTTGTTGTTGAGACAAAACTATGGTTGTCAGGAAAATCTCAAGAGAACCTTCCTTCTCCCTCCTCCCGACAGGGATGGAAGTTGTCGAGTTAAAACCTAGAGGATTTTAATGAAGAGAGATGAGGTTAATTAATTAAGGTTAGTTGTGGAAACGGAAGATGACACCTTTGTTCGACCTCTCATCATGCTTATAATTAGTCATCTCGTTCAAATCGCCTGAGTCTCAGATCTGTTCGCTTCAACCATATACGATTCTTCGAGATGAAACTTGAAAAGACATTTTACAGAAACTGGTTAACCGCGAAAATGTCCCCGTAAAACTCCGAGTGAGCTGCCATTACGTTGTTTATGCGCATTGATCCACAGGGCTTTCATCTCATTTGTTAATCTATTTAATTTAAGTATGAAATTGGCTAGAAAAGGTATCTATGGCCTAGCCTGTCTATGAAGGATCAGCAGTGAATCTTTCAGAGAGGTACCCGGGGGCTATTACTTAGGATGATCAGAATTTGTTGAC
The DNA here is from genome assembly GCA_022664845.1 of Lepisma saccharinum. Lineage (NCBI taxonomy): Eukaryota > Metazoa > Arthropoda > Insecta > Zygentoma > Lepismatidae > Lepisma > Lepisma saccharinum. The sequence goes on along the minus strand of JAGDQP010004717.1, from coordinate 15,655 downwards.
AAAAAAGAGTATAGCATATCGCACTTTCTCAAGAAAAGTGCCACGACTGAAATTTTAAAATTTTCTAAAAATTTAACTAAAAAAACACTGGAAAAGAATAAGAAATGCCTGTTGTTACCACTACAGTTTTTGGACATTATTTTAAAAATCCGATCTCTAATGATACTGGTGAAGTGATAAACGTTTAAAGTGCTTGATTTCAGAATTATGATGGAAAATATTTTGGAGACGGTGGATTTTGGAACTAACTTTTGGACTTGGCGGATTTCAAAACTATGGATTCTTGGCAAGTATTGAAACAAAAGTTTTAGTGTTTTATCAGGAGATTTGGTTTGTAAGAAAATTTAAGGAACTCGTTGATACTATCTAGTAAAAATTTATGAGAACATTTTTTACCTTTTACTGATGAAAACTTCACCAAAATATAAAAACATACTACATTAAAAAGGAAACAATACAAATATAAAGAATTTACGAGTTCATTGTTTTTCAAACGTAATCATCTTCATCCTGCTGGAAACAGTGGCATTCATCGGTGTCATCTTCAGAATCCTCTCATGGTTCCACTGCAGCGAGACCTTTGGTTTTCTTTTCGGGTAATCTCACCTGTAAAACAGTTATGCTTTAGAAAGTTTTAAACTCTACCCTTCTTCAGTCCCAATGCATTAAAAATGAATTCCTGCATATCCTTACCTTACCATACGGCTCTACAGCCCTGGCTGGGGTTTGGCGTCATATACTAGATGCCTTCATTCCTCTCTGTTCTCCGCTTTTTCTTTCCAATTCTTTTCTCTCATTAGTCTCAGGTCCTCTATCACATCTGCTAGCCACCTTTGCTTAGGTCTGACTCTTCTGCTACTGGAGAATACCCTTTCCTGCATTATCTTCTTTGGCAGTCTTCCTGTCTCCATTCTTTCCATGTGTACTAGCCAGCATATCCGTTGTGCCTTTATAAATTGTAAGATATCCTCCCCTCCCAGGATATCTTCTATTTCTTTATTATTTCTGATTCTCCATTCATTATTTTCTCTTATTGGTCCTGATATTTTCTGTACTACTTTGCGCTCAAACATTCGTAGCTTTTCTGCATTCTGTTTCGAGAGTGTCCATACCTCCGCACTATACGTAACTACTGGTCTTATTGTCGTTTTATATATTTTCTATTTGGTTTGTCTACAAATGTTCTTATTTTTTAGTAGTTGCATATTTGCATAACAAGCTTTATCTCCTGCTAGAATTCTATCGCTGATTGTTTTTGTGATGTTATTTCCATTGTCTGTTATCATTCCTAGGTATTTGAATCTATCCACCGTCTCAAAGATTCTATTTCCTATTACAAACTCTTTCTTGCTTCTATCGTTCCTGTCTCATGTGATCTGCATGTGCTTTCTTTTACTGGCGTTTACTTCTAGTCCTAATGGGGTGATTGCTCTCTCCAGCTCCTCATAAAGTTTTCTTAGGCCCTGTTCTGTTCTTTCAGTATCGCTGTGTCGTCTGCATAGGCGCATATTTGGCTCGTTTTGTTGATTATCGTGCCTCTTTTGTCTATTCCCCATATTACCATATGTAATGCTATTATGGATAAGGTTTTAGACAGTCCATCGCCTTGTTGTACTCCTTTCCTGTACCAAAATTCTTCTCCTATTATGTGCCATGACTTTACTATTGCAGTCGTTTGGTCTAGGGTCATTTTAACTAGGTTGACCAGCTTATTTGGGATCTTGAAGTGCTTTAGTGCCTGTAGTAGTGTGTCCCTGTTTATGCTGTCGAACATCTGTTTGTAATCTATAAAGAGAATGTGCATATCTATTCCGTAATCGTGACACTTTTCTATTGCCTGTTTCATGAGAAAATAAAGATGTAAAACCGAAACTTTGGGTGCTGTTATATTTTCTCTTTCAATTTTTCATAAGTATTATTCTAATCCGGAACTGCTTCAACTTCATTTGCTAATTCGATAATTATAAGCTTCTGTTTTTATTTCTTACATTATTTTATCCTGCATCATAGTCTTACTTCCGTTGTATGCAGAGTTTACGTAACGTTCTTTCAAAAATGAGCAGATGCTACAAAAAATACTTAGAAAAATGAATAACTCGCCACTGCAGTTCAAGTGATTTGGTGATATTGACAAGTTAGTTTTGCAGTTAGAAATTCACTTGAAAACCTAGTACATGCACTCTTTATTATTTTCATTAGATTACATGATGTTTCACTTTTAACTATATTTCTTGTATAATGTATTCGGAATTTACAAATTTGCTAGACATTCATTTCGAAAATACCTTAAAAGTTACGAAGATAAGAAAAAGAATATAAATGAAGATATTTTGAGATAGAATAGAGTATAGAGCATTTGAACCTCAAAAGGAGTATGTCTGATCACTCTATATTACCCCCTGATAAAAACAGCAAATTTTATAACAACAAGGGTTCACTCGTTGTTCTACTAGAATTACGCCTCCTCTCCTCTTTAATCCCCTCTAAGGATCTAAAATACCCCCCAGAACATTTTTCCTTAAAGAAACACTGGGGATGAGATCTTTTGGCAAGTGCTCTTCAGGAAAACGGAGCAGGGCTAGTTCCAGGTACCATTTCTGCAAATTCCTAACGAAACTGAAGAAAGCCTCGAAAATCGCACTCAGAAGTTGACAGCATTAGTAGCCTGCTATTAGCGGCAGTGAAAGCAAGTATTATTTTCTCGAGTAGCCCAGGTCTTGCGATTTCTTTCTATTTTTTCTTACTGCTAATACACTTTGATGCACTGATCCGTTCGGCTAGCAAGACGTTCGTTGTAGTTGATCAATGCTCTACCTTTCCGGTGCAGGTCTTGACGTCAGTGGAAAATCAACGACTTTCAAACAATCAATCAACTTCCTGAAAAGAAGTAGTTTATCTTTTCATTGGTGGGAAGTTATGGGGAGCGTAAGCGTGAACGCTTGTATGTGAACAGTAAACACTCAACGCTGGACCTTCTCCAACGCGTTGATGCATGTGTAGAGCTAAATGTATTCCACATTTTCTTCGTTAATACGGGTAATACGTATAATTCGTCTTCTTGTTTCGCTTTTCTCCTCACCCCATGCCTTCACTTGTATCCTTCTATGGATAATTCTTGCACAAAATGAGTTCTAAATATTTTCAGTTTCTTTTACTCAACTTGTCCAATATTTTTTCTAGTATCTCAGCACTTATTCATTACGTAGATTTTGTTGTCAGCTGATTTTCTTCATTCTCCTGTTTTGCATTTCATTTCTGCATCATACAACACAACCATGGGAACCTACTTCTTTTCAGAAGGATAAAAAAAAACTTTGAGAAAATTGTTAATACTCTGATATTGATCATAGATTAAAAATGATGACGAAAACAGTTCTGGCGGAAGTTCAAAACATTCTTACAATTTGGAATGTTATTGGACATTTTAAAAAGAAAGTAGAAACCAAAACAGTTTTTAGCGGCCCCCAACCGATATGTAATGTTCTTATAATCTTGGAGTTAGTGAGTGAGTGAGTGAAATGTTACTAACGTCCTAAACGAACTGGCAAGCTACTAAGGGTGAGTGGGCTCCGAGTCACTGCGTTCAATGAACACCGGTGAGATTTGGACCCGTTACCACACGCATAGAAAGCGTTCGCTCTAACCACTCGGCTACCCGGAGGTCAATTCTAATCTTGGAATATACTGTATCGTACTCTAATACGATACCACATTATATACAAAATCTGAATGTTAATCTGTAATACATAACTCCAGGAAAGCCCATCTAGGTCTGTGTGCTTGTTGATTTGCAAATCGTCGACTTCGTTTTGTCTCAGATTCTACTTCTTGAATTGCTATTACTGTTACGTTATGGAAAGTTGCAGTACCATCAGATCTATGGCTGTTCTTCATTTGAAGAAGTCATTCAATGGACCGGATAAATAAAAAAAGAAGCAATAAGAAAAAAAGCAAAACAAAGAAATTTTTAAATACTAAATTGGTCATGTTATATATCAGTAAGCTGTGCTGAAATGTTCGTAGAAACCCAATGACGAAGTCAAATTTGGCATAACTCTTAATACTGTACGACAAAATGACATGTGAAATTGACTTGGAGCCGAATGATGAAAAAAACATTTTGTTGAAACAATTGAAGGACCATAAACCAAACGACTACTTAAGAGGTACCATTATGTTGGAAAATATGATCTTCATGGCCACAACATGAAGTGCACAATAAAGATTTAAATACACTAACGGAAGATGAAGTCCCAATTTCAAGAAGGCGTAGTGCTAGGTGAAAGTGAACTTCTCCAGGTCAATTTCACGTGTCATTTCATCGTACAGGATTATAGTTATGGCAAAACTGACTTTCTTGGAACATTCCAGCCCAGATTGATATATCACATGACCCATTTACTATTTAAAAATTTTCTAGCATATTCAAGATGGCCGCTTTCAAGATGGTAGGATAGGCCGGCCGATACATTAGGTAGGATAGGAAATGTGGGATAGATAGGCGGGCCTTGTAGAGAAACAGGAAGAAAAAAATAACAATACATCTATGTTCGAATGGTGACGCGCAGGGTGACGAAACGTCGCGTTCAAAGACACATGCTGGACGGCTGAAAAATAAAAAGATTGTTCTAGTTTTCGATACCGGGCGGAGTCTTCATGAAATTCACTATTACTTCCCGCAAGGCAACAATACGAAATACGAAACCTGCTGCTTCGCCACCAAACGGATATACTGAGAACATGCGTAAAAGAGCATGAACGGGCATCGAACCTAGTTCTTGGAAGATGAATTTCATGAAGCTCGTCCCTAAGGATTTTCTATAATGACAATGTTCTGCACTTCAAAGCTGAAAAACAACACAATCCAAATTTCCTATATGTAGTGCAATTGAAGATCGCACTTGCAGTGACGTGAAATACAAAAAAGGTTATTGAGTTTCAATTAGAAATGAAACAGATGCTTGGGAAAACAGTAAACTTTATCAAACTTAACGAAAACAAACAAGAAATTAATGCGATACAAAAGCATTGCTGATGCCAAAAAAAATGACTGGTCATTGGATACATGTTATTCTTTTCATTCTACTGTGACAACTTCCGAAAATGAAAATCTGAACATGCGTATGATTAAACTGATTTCACAAGTAATACAAACTGCTCGTCCCTCTCTTCTAGCCATAGAGAAAAGAAAACTGTCAGAATACAATAATTAGCAGATTCAGTATAAAGAACAAAGAACGACAATCAAAAGCAATTCATATGTGAACAATTCTGAACTTACAGTAATTATAGATAACAAAATATGTCTTCAACTTATCTTTTCACTCATTTTTGCTTTGCCGAAAACAACGTGAATAATAAAGTGGCCAACTGGCCGATTTCGTATTGGGCTGCCATGTTTTATGTGAAATTTACAATCTAAGCGAGCTTTCCAAAACCTTACAAACACATAGAACAACCTGTGGTTAGAGAGGGGAATTAAATATTTCACCATCATTTAATTATTTACTACGGCAATTAAAATGTCTTATTAATAACCTGGCTGGCAATTTTATTTGATTAGATTGCGATTAGATGAGTAATTATCGAAGTCTATATGTAACGTTACGGTTTACACATTTACTCTCCTCTGATTAATGTTAAAAAAAAACACTGTGATATGACAAATTGCCTTGGGAAGAAGATCGGGATGGTTTTGAGAGGTCTCACACAAAGCTTGAACATAAAGGACGTGAAAGAGGTGTGAGTATTGGAAATCAGAATAGATAGTGGGGATTATTAAGATTAATGATTGGCTAGAATGTTTTTAATTTTTACGGGCTAAACTAACAAAACTTCTTTACTAGGAAATATATTTGAAAAAAGGAAACTCCTCCGTTGATCATCATGAACGAGAAGAATTTACGGAATAATAACACACATACATGTTATATGACACTAAATATACACAACTTTGAGATCTTACACATAGCTACCCTTAATTCTACAAACACACAAAATAACGATTACCATAAACAAAATGTTTAGAATACTTAAGAAGCTTACTGTCCAGTAATCTACACTTAACATAGATAAAACGTTGACGTCAATATAAGGAATATATATATATACATATTTATCGTAATTAAATGAGAAAGACGCGTGCAGCTGCTATTAGACAGATTCCGAAAGTTAATTCCCTAAGCTGAAAAGAAAATGAGCTAAAACGTCGTGTTATTTTCTTTGGACATAAGCGTGCGCTTGCTACAGAACTCGAACAATGGATACAGTCGGCTGCTTAAATTTTGCGAGCTATCTATTTTCGAACACAGCATTTATCCGCTCAAGACATGAATTACTAACAAGTTAAGAACCTCATCCATACCTGTATTACATACAAATATACCATACGATTATTGTGATTCGGAACACATCTGCACTAATGAACAAAACAATGAATGAGTGCTCTATTTTTACCTAAACAAAGTAGAATACATGTATGAAATCCGTTAATGGTTTGTCCTTTTCAAATTCCATGGACCAAAGTGACTCTTAACTTTTAGTGCATGTTGACAAGTAGGTGTGGTTTCTCGATCTATACAAAGCGGAAAAATTCATGGACCGATTCAAAATTAACAGTTATAAATATGGGTTTATTACACTTTCTCATTTAGTCACTGCAATCAAACGACATATTAGCAAAGTTCCAAAAATAATTAAGTTTTCTAAAGGAATGGGTGGAAGGCGTCCGTGGCCTTAAATCAAGTTACTTCTCCGGAAGCTTTAGTTCTAATCACGTTGAAGGCAACAAACCTTCACAGCACTCTAGTTACTTGGTGGCGGTCCACCTTTTGATTGCATGCCAAAAGCACGTTAGGACAAAACCAAATGAAGAAAAGAAAAACAAGACGCAGCTGCCCGATGTGCTCAACTATGCGCCGTGTGCAGTGATGGTTACTGAGGAAATCTTGTCCTTCTTTCGTACTTTTACATACTGGCCTGGATGCTTCACTGGTCCATAGAATGAAGAATGATTAGATCCTATCTGTCTCAACTCTGTAGTGTCCGAAGATGCCTCGAAGCTCTGTTGTCCTGGAATCGCACCTGTCTTCAAGTCACTTCGAAGGATCTTGCCATATTCGAAGTCCAGACATACCGTCACCTGTGTAGAATTATCTGCGACAGGCAGTCGCTGTTGTCCATTAACACATTCTCCTGGAGTTTTGGTGTCTATTCAGTTCTTTAACTGTACACATCAATAACTCTGTTTGGTGACTAGCGGCTTCTCAGCAAGGTGTTCTCGATATGATATAGGTAAATCCTGCATGTCCATTTTTGTGAAACAAGATTTCTTCTAACAAAAAAAAATAAATAAAAATAAATGTATAGGATGAAAATGAATTCAAGACTACAGTACTGACGGATGGTTTAATAAACAAAAAAGTATTTCATACGTCCCAGTTGCATATTAAGAAAATGAAATAAAAAAAATCCCTTTCGGTAGGCCTACAGGCTGAGGTAGATCTCGAAGTTTTTTTTTATTTTCATGAGATAGATCTCGCCTTATATGAGAGCTATCGAGAAACTATTTATTGTTTTGTAGATTATTCATCAAGAGCTGTTCAACGATACCTCACAAGACATATATATATATATATATATATATATATATATATATATATATATATGTACTCGCTTTGTTTCGCTTGGAGCGCTGCCCCCAGACCCCCCGTAGGGGGTTCGCCCCCCCAACTTCAGTGCTTTTGAGAGGATGCGCCTTCTTTATCTTAACCAAAATGTCACTGCAGCACTACACCACCATGGTATCCATCTGTACCGTCCCACGGGGGGGCTGCGCCCCCAAAAGTAAGGTTTGCCCCATTTATTGTAACCTACTCTTGGTCATACGCCTTCAAAGAAAATTTCGTTTCTCTGCCTTCAATGATTTGGAAATTGGGTTTTTGGGGCGGCCATTTTGGATCCAAGTTCACGACTTTTTGAAAGTTTTCTTATATTGTCGTGACCTACTTATGATGGTACAGCTTCAAGTAAAATTTCATTTATCCAGCTCAAACGGTGTGCAAAATGGGATTTTGGGCGGTCATTTTGGATCCAAGATGGCGACTTTTCCCAAATGTTGTAATATTTCCCTAAACTACTCGTCATAATGCACCTTTATGCCAAATTTCGTATCTCTAGCTCGAACGGCGTGGAAAAATTTTTTTAGGTCCGCCATTTTGGATCCAGTATGGCGTCTTTGGATACATCATGTAATATTTTAGTAACATAGAAATAATAATGTACAGTGTTACCAAATTTAATATTTCTAGCTGCAGCCGTTTAGGCTGTGTATTCTACACAACAATGGGTTCAGCGGCCATTTTGAATCCAAGATGGCGACTTTTTCAACATAGTAAAATTTTCTTGAACTACTAGTGACAATACACCTTTATGTCAAATTTCGTGTCTCTAGCTCAAACGATATGGAAAATAGATTTCTTACTTCCGCCATTTTGGATCCAAAATGGCGTCTTTGAACTCTTAGGTAACATTTTTGTAATCAGAAAGTGATGTTGTACCTTTATGCAAAATTTGATTTCGATAGCCCCAGCGGTTTAGGCTGTGTATTCTATACAACAATGGGTTCGGCGGCCATTTTGGATCCAAGATGGCGACCGATTTTGCTCATTAACGAACTTAACCGAGCTATTAAGCCTAGAAACAACATATAAAAATTTGGTTTAAATATCTTCAAAATTATGGCTGCTAGCGTGTTAATATATATACAGGGGTTGGACAAAAAATCTAAAACGTTTGAAAAAGTGTGAAAATCATACCTAGTATGGTGTGGGGCCTCCTTTTGCGTCCAAAACAGCTTGGATCCGACGTGGAATGGACGTATACAGCTCCTGAATCGTGGTGTGTGGAATGTTGTACCATTCTTCCTCCAAAACATGCTCCAGTTCCTTAAGGGATGATGGAGGAGGGTAATGAGACCGAACACGCCTTTCTCACACAGACCACAATGGCTCAATGATGTTCAGATCTGGTGATTGTGGGACCCAGGGAAGGTGTGATAGCTCCTGGTCATGCTCCTCAAACCATGATTACACCGTTTTTGCAGCGTGACAGGGTGCCAAATCATCTTGGTAGATGCCATCACCATCCGGGAACAATGTGATGGCCATGGGTAGAACCTGGTCCCCCAAAATGGCCTCATACGCCTTAGCATTCATCGTTCCATGCAGGACTATGATGGGACCTGCAGAAAACCACGATATCACTGCCCATACTGTAACAGAACCACCCCCATGCTTTACAGTTGGGCGCAGACAGTCTGGATCATAGGCCTGCGACGGTGTTCTCCATACGTAAACACGACCGGTTGTTGGAAACAAGGTGTAGGTCGATTCATCGGAATACATTACGTGTTTCCACTGATCAAGCGTCCACTCCTTGTGGTCCTTGCACCACTGGATACGCCGCTTCGCATTTACTACTGTGACCAGAGGTTTGGCGATCGCGGCCCTGCCATGAATTTTCATTTTAAGAAGTCCCCGTCGCACTGTTTTTGATGAAACCGGGTTCTGTAGGCCGGAATTGAGTTCAGACGTAATTTTCATTGCAGTGGTCTGCTTTTTAGCTGCTACAATCCGTTTTAATGCCCTCCTGTCCCTATCGGACAGGATTGTCTTTCGACCACTGTTGTGCTTTGCAGACGTTGTTTGCCCATGCATTGTGTATGCCCTCGTGACATTGGACACAGTGCCTGTCGATACCCCCACAATGGTCGCCACTGTTGTCACTGAAGCTCCAACCAGACGGGCACCAACGATCATGCCTCTTTGGAAGTCTGTCAGGTCGCCCATTTTACCGCACCACTTGCACACCACGACACTCACAGGTGAACTGGGTACTGCTGACGGAAGAGGAAGGTCCACATGACACATTGAAAACAAAACACGATCGGCAACCGCAACACGTGATGTACAGTGGTGGGCCACACTTACGTGTCCTGTATGACGTGTTTTTTTTAGAATTTTTTGTCCAACCTCTGTATATATATACTTTCATATCGTATCGATCTCAATAGGTATATTTTTCTTCGAAATCTACCTAAAAATAGAGATACAAATATGGAGCACTAAGAGTTGTGATGCTGCGATTGTTACAGGATTGTCACTTTAGAAGAAAAATGGATTTGCGATGACAATTGTAAACGGTCAGGACAATGGTTGGATAGTGATCAACGTCCAGGACGGTTTCCTAAACCACCCCTCAGGCAGGGAAGGCGTTGTTGCTGGTATGGTGGTCTATGGTGGGAGAGATCCATCATGTCTTTCTCAGGCGAGGTGAAACCATCACTGCAGATCGTTACAGTGCTGAACTTCATGAAATGCACCGCAAAATTGTCCGCAAGCATCCACCAATTGTCGGGAAACCCGGGCGACTTCCCAGGACGCCGCCATCAGCGGGCGCCAAAAAGAGCCTCTAACATTTAAATTTTAGAACGCGTTTTCTAGTGATTATTTTCTTTATATTTCTGTAAACTAGCATCAGTTGCATCATCATCATCTTTTCCTACCATGAAAAAAGCGAATTTCATAGCACTAGGGCACATATTCTATAGTTAGCCCTGGATGGGGGAACTTCGCGCGGACCAAAGATATTACAGTTCTAGATCACGCGTGTCCATATAAAATGCATTATGCACGGGAGACTTTGGGCGGACCATCGGAGACTGGGCGGAGTCCACTATGTATGACTAAGGCAGATGATGTCAGGAGTGACAGTGCAACTGACAGTCGTCGCAGTAGTACCTGCCCTCTCTCCTCACGACGCATTGACTTTTGCCACCTCTAGAAACAAAACATGGACTCATCCTAATGTTGACGGTAATGCAGGAGAAATAATTATATCCAGCACAGAGCACATTGTGTTATTCGTATAGGGGAGGGGAGAGAGAGGTACTAGTCAAGCTACATCCAACAGAACTAATTCTTTGGGGCAGTGGGGCGACAAATCAATCGGGACGGGGAAGGTAGAAGAAAAAGTGGAGGGGGAACAGTAAATAAAGCACTTTATCGTAGAAACGACAGCTTCGCAACTGTCAGTCTTTGTTGAAAGAAGTTGTTGTTGCGATGTACAGTTCTTGCCAGATCATTCATTTCGACAGTCTTTGTCTCCACTCCACAAAAACAGAGGAACGGGTTAAAAACTGCACTTCGAAAAGATAAAGAAATATTCAGCTAGTTCGTGTAGGCCTACACCACTACTTTTGAATCCTCCGTCCCGTCAATATGTAGTTTTCATTGTTACTACCTCTTCCACCCACCTGAACCCTGAACGAATGACTCGTTACTACAAGAGTCAGTAATTAAGCCCATGCTATCCAAGTGATCAGAGGTGCGATGTGAGTTTGTGCGTACCGTGTTGTTTCGTTTCAGAATATTAGTAAAGAAGGGACTATTTTTAAAATGTCAGAGAGAAAAAAAACATTCGGGATCTTACTACAGAAAAAGGAAACTGCAAAAAAATCCACGATGAAGAAGAACAAGTAGCAGCTTTGAAAAAGTTTATTAAGCATAATACTGCTGCAAGTACGTCCACAGCAATGCCTACAGTTTTAGATTAGAAGTTTGTTGACGAAAATTCGTTGGGCATGGAACTAGAAATTTCAACTAAGTCATCTGGAACATCAACGATTAAGGTAAATGTCAATTTGTATCTGAACAATTCTAATATAAATTTAAAATTTCGATATACTATACTATTCGGGAGAATGATACAAGTGGTGTAATTTCTACTTTCTGTGGGGGTGGGGGATTTTTCACCTTGCAAATCTTATTTTATACCTTCAACATCACATGTGTGTTGCCACTCTGTTCAAACTTTATTATCAAATGAGATATATATGTTTGAAAATTAGGTTTCCATCGTAGGCGATCGTTCACTAAGTAGATCTGTACCTTGTTAACATTTTTTGCTTTTTTTTTCAATACATCGACATGGATGACATTGTTAGAGACTTTGCAGATAGAAAATCTTGGAAGGTCCTGCTGTAATCGTGTTACTATCTGGGTATATGTAATGTTAAATATATGATGTTCGATGTTGTTTTTGTTTATCCATACCCGTACATAAAAATAATGTAATGGATATCGTATGTACGTATTCCTATATCATGTATTGGAGAAACGAATTTGAGTATTCATTTTGCTTTTTGAAAATGGCTTTAAATGATAAAAATTACTGTAATAAAATTAAATAAAGGCAAGGGCTAGGGAACGCCAAAAAGTCACTTTGCCCGGGTGAAAATTTTGCCTTGGTCCGTCTCTGCACACGTAGCGCAAAGAACGGTGCAGGTTCTCCATGGGTTGCAGCAAGAAACCCTTTCTCACCCGCCGTATTACCCTGATCTCTCTCCCATTGACTACCACCTCTTCCGATATCTCCGTCACTTCTTGGCAGGGAAGACTGTCCGTAATGATCGGAACATGCAATTGATGATTTCTTCACACGGCAGACTCCAGACTTCTTTCGCCACGGAATCCAATCGTTGGCTGAGCTATGACAACAGTGTGTGGATGCAGACGGTGACTACTTTCATTAACCAGGTAATGTAATTTTCATTTTTTTTGGCCTTTGGACATGTATGACGGTTCTTGGTAAGTGAAGAATTCCTTCCTCCCGGAGTACCAATCCGTACAATAATTTGCCGGGCAGTAATTAAACGTGTACGTCCCACTTCTCTTGAAAAGAGCGCCGCGGGATGATATAGCTTCCGTGATAACGAGCGAGGACAAAGGCAACCCTACTGCTCACCCTTGGGGTCCTGTATAATACTTCCAAACCAGTAAGCCAGTGAATTCCGGAGACAAAGGTTGGTGGAACGGTAATACCGATAATAGGTCCTCTGAGCCCCGAAATACTGTAAAAACGCACAAAAATCAACAAATAGATGAATGTGTGCAAATGGCGGGAAACGGTCGCAAAGTGCGTGACGAATGTTGAAATGCTTGAAAATGGGTGGAAAACACTGTATTTAGGCGGAAAACCACGTTTTTAGTATTTGGAGCCCCGACTCACAAATCCCCAAATCTGCGGACACTTCTACTGACTCCGACCAAAATATTGAAAAGTATCACTTTTTGTGTGACTTCACGAAATAGCTTAATAGAAATGTTTTCTTCAGTATTCCAATAAATACTAACACTTTTCACACCATTTAGAGTACTTTATTACTATTTTCAGAAATCGAACTTTTTCCGGAATTATGATATTCCGTCGGTATAAAAGGTAAAACATACACAAAAACGCCAATAAGTTGATATGTTACTACAAAGCAATGAATATATTTAATATTTGACCTGATTACAGGGCACACACGCGATTATTCTTTTGTGTGTGCGTTTACTTCTGTAGGCACGTGATAATTTTACCAAAAATTAAGTGCGTTTGAATGTGTCAAAACAGGAGTAACATACACAATAATGCACTCTACTAATAACGAAACGATCAAAAATGAATAAAGTTTATCTGAATGCTTTTGACATAGATTATAAGAGATTATCGTTAATGAAAATGTTTATCAGCCGGGTACCCGTAAAGCGTTGAGCCCAACGTTACACAATTTTTACTTAATTCTGCAACTATATTTTCCTTACGCTCTTACGACGTTTACGTACACCTGTGCTCCATGAACATTCGAGTCCGATGAAGTATATTTTATACGTAACATGCACCACAATATTTATTTTTCATTAACAAGTAACAAGGTTGTACTTCACATTAGTTGACGGAGTACAATTAATTTTCTCGACATTCGGCTTTAATCTCTGAACGTGCTTTGTTGACATATACCCGGTAGGCACTGATCAAGAATTATTATATTATAAATGTCGCTTTAAAAGACGTCCTGATAATTAAAGAAATTGTATGCGACTTGTATCACAATCTTTTTAATAGTATTATCTTTACTTTTACGAGTTAGGTTTTCTCTAATATTACTTCAGTTCAATGTACTTGTAGCGCGCGAGTAATTCTATTGTATCACAGTATTACATAATTTACGCTATTAGTATCTTTTTTACAATACAGGAGTTTTGAACTGACTACTTAGGTTCCGTACAAAACTTTTTTTTTTCTTACAATTCTTGTGTTTGCATTGATTTTTTATTTATTTGCTTTCGAGTCCAATGAATGCTAGCAAGTTACGACTTACTTTATTTCATACTCTAAGGATGCATTCGAGTTTGTAATGATGAATAATGTTGTCTAGATTTGCTCCACTATTTTGGAATTCAACACGTACTACTACTACGACTCAAAACTAAATATACCAAAAGAATAATAGGATCCTTTATTTAGTTGAATTGTATTTTTTCAGTTATTGCCCACAGAAAAACTATCTAAACGAAGGCAAGGTAGAAACGCGTATCGGATAATCGACAACGACGTTAACAATAGCGTCCGAGCATCAACAACCCGCGTTTAATCACGTGACTTCTTTTTTGTTTCCAAAAGCACTGTTAACGACATGTAACTGATGCAACGATGCTACACATAATCCGATGTCATTTCACTCGACACAAGA
>JAGDQP010004716.1:55385-79603 GCA_022664845.1 Lepisma saccharinum | reverse complement strand
TTATGTATAATTATGGTTACAAGGTTGTTTGTTATTGCAGTATGGTAGTGGAATAGCTTGTATTTCTTTCTCTGGTTGAATAAATAATAATAAAAGAAAGTGGCAAGAGCGTCTGACCAGTGTGCATGTGGTCCCTGGATCGAAACCTAACCACCTCAACTTATTTATTTTATTTTTTTAATTTTAAATGAATATTACCTTTTATTCTTTTCTACTTGAAAAAATCTACTTTTCTGCTTGAATGAAATACGTTGGAACAGTCAACACGCATTTAACATGTATATGTACACGCATTTTGAAAGTTTAGAGAAAGTAAAACGTTCAACCGAAAACTGGCTGAATGTAGGAAAATCCAAAAAGTCCTCCATTTATTAGATGAACGTTGTATCTCCTATTTTTACAGTGCAACTCACAAGACCTCGGGGTGGCCGAGAGGTTAGAGCGCTCGTTTTCTGTGAACGTGGTGGTCACGGGTTCAAATCCCGTATGGGTCCTTTGAACGCAGTGGTGACGATCCCACTTTACTAAAAACTATTCCTTAGAAGCTCACCAGCGTTAAGACGTTCATAACAATTCACTCATTCCAATTAACAAAACATATTTTTCTCAAAACAATCCTGAAAGATATTGAAAGGAGCCGTTACCAGTATTTGGAGAACTATCAAATTTTACAATTATTTATGATAATCCGTGTACAATAATATCCGAAGATTTTGGAAAAATTAGTAACAGATTTGACAAGAGTGGGCTGGCATTGCTGCAGTAACGGGATCCTAGTTTATAGAGTGCTTGGTGTCTTTATTTCATTACTATTTTATGGTAATAGAACTTCGAAAACCAAATTTACACTTCTTTTCTAAAAAAGGAACGTGCTGAAGTAGGGCTATGTAATATTTAGAAAGCTATTATTTCCTTCTCTTGTAATACAGTCTCTCCTAATGCAGAATTTTGTAATGAAGAAATAACTACAGTATTGCTTCGAAACTGTTGGCCATGGTCAAGCGAATTCCTGTAAATATATTCAAAGTTTAGCTAATACCTGATACCGTATATACTCGCAAAAAAAGACTCCATTTTTGCTAAACTTCCGGCCTAAAATTTAGGAAGGGTTTTATATTCGAGTCTCTTACTAGAAACAAGTATGTATACCGGATGTCTCGAAAGTACAGCTGTTTCATAGTATGGAACTATTGAATTAAAACAAACAGTGACATCGATCTTATGCTGAAATATATCCCTGTATATTGAGATATTTTCAGGCGTGGTTTTATAAAGTGATGCCAGAATTAGATTCTGCTCACAAAATGTACACATTAATGCACAAAATACATTTATGTATGTGAATGCAACATTTCTTGCCGTCATTAGAGAGCACCCATGAGCGCTCATCAAACATGAAAAAGCTAAAAGCTCTGTTAAAACTATCAATGTTGTTTACCGGAAATGTAGGAACTTATAACAATATTACAATGGATTATTTGTTATGCAGCGAAGCTGCAAATCAACTCACAAGGGAATGTTTTTGCTCGAACAAAAATTTTGGTGCGACAATATGTTTTTTTTTCTGAAAATTGTGATACGCTGAGATCAGAAAGGATGATCATTTATCTGTGAATTGCTATCTTCCTCTCCAAACTGACCAATTACTACTCGAATACTATATCGGTATAACACAAAAGATTGGAAATAACCTTGTAAGTAGTAAACGCGTGAAGAGAGAGGCAAAATATTGAATAGAAGTAACGTGGATGATGCGCTACTAGATGGCGGAGATAGAGATCATGGCAGCCATCTTGAAATCCGCCATCTTGGAATTTGCCCGAGAATTTGTAATGGAAAATGGATCATGTGACACATCATTTTAGGCTAGCTTGTTTCAAGAAATTCAAATCTGAAATCAGTTTCTATACACCTTTATTCGTTTAGGAGATCGGGATCCTCAACGTTGGGATTTTACATCCTATAACATTTGGACGGTCACACAAACCCAGTTTCTCAAATCTTTATTGACCCTGCGAAACACATTGGGTTCAACAGCGTCGCAGGTATGCTTGAATCCGTTGCTGGAGATGGTGTAGCCTGTTGATTTTCGTGAAATCAAGTGAAGGAGTGGGGCACGCTGCGAGCCTTTGGTGACTTCTCCAATATCCCGGAATTGTATATCAATCTGCCCTTGCACCTCATCAGCGTAGTAGGAAGTGAGCCATCTTGTTAGTAAAATCAGAAAAATTGCCATTAGAACTCACAAGGGTTCCTCCCGCCTCGGCGCACTCAACAGTGATCGACCCATTAAGAGATTTCTCGTTCATCCGATCTAATGCGTCTTAGTTTCCATATTCGTAATTAGAATGTCAAAATATGTGCACATGCAAATTTTGGCCACTCGAGCGCAATTGTGTTTTAAGAGGTAGTAAAGAACTTTTGAAAGGACTTTTCTCTTTTACATATGTTTAAAACAGTTTCTAATATATTCTTGCTTCTAGGGAATTTTCATTAAACATTTATTTAACAAAACTGTGTGTATTGCTTCTGTAAAAGTAGATGAAAAACTAGAAAATATCTCGTGCCTACATTTTATAAATATGGCAGATTATCACTAGCGTCTCTGTTATTTATTTTTTTTAGTGGGACCTACACATAGGGAGAAACAAGGATCTATTTAGCATCAAAACAAAAATGTAAATTAAAACACTATGTCTAATATCTTGACCTTTTGTCTTTCTGCCTGTAATATTTTAAATATATTAGTAATGTTTGTCTTTAGAAATAATATTTTATACTTTATGCACGTATTATAAGAGCTGGTGCCATTCAATAAGAGAAACAATACTCCAGAATTAAAACAGATTTTGCTTCGACAGCAAACAAAGGAAAAAAGGAAAATCATTGAATGTTGAAGAAATGGGCGAAAAAATTATCACACCAGAACTTCCCTCCAAATCCAAGCTATGTGATATTAATAACTGTGAAACAGGCGCTCAAGCTTCCTTTTCTGTGTCTTTCAATTCGTATTTAGAGAGAGAGAGAGAGAGAGAGAGAGAGAGAGAGAGAGAGAAACTGTGTCTACCGAGGCGGGTTGATTGGATTTTCTGCTGAAAGATTACAACTTTTGGTTGCCATAACGATGCCTTTGGAAACTTTGGGGTCTTCTGACGTTGTTTCCTTCCCTCTTCCTGCTCATATTCTCCTGATAAAGGTAATTATAGCCGTGAGTCGTAGGGATTCTCTCTTTTAGCAACATCTCTCTTTCCCTCTCAGGCAGCAATTTTTACTTCATAGCTTTGAGCTCCTTTATTGTATTCGCCCGTAATGAGAGAAGAATTAAGATTTTCAACATAACTTAGAATAATTTTCATAACTGAAAGAATGGTATTTGCCTTCATACTACTACATGAGGAATTGTATTGAATCAGTTTAGAAAAACAAGGAGTCAGCTAAGTAACATTTATCTTATCTAACACAACAAAGTTTTGTTACAAGTTTTGTCCTATTGCTTTAATTAAGTTGATTTAGCTTGAAAGTTTTTGTCTTCTATTCGTTGTGAGATATCAGTGCTATGATTACTACGGAAGCTATCCATGAGTAAACCAACTATCTGAATACAGTATAAACGCAAATATTTTTAATTTTCTTTATTTCCTAATCAAGCATATAATCTTCATGTCATTGGCTTTTCTCAAAAGTGAACATTATGTATGGTAAATGTTGAAATTAATACAGAAAAATTGACAGCTGCTCTGACCGAGACTCAAACCCAGGTGCCTATCTAGCACGTAAATATACACTGAACTACCAGAAGCTATGGGATACCTACCTAATAACGTGTGGAACCACTCGAGCACGACGAAGTGCAGTAACTCGACACGGCAGGGCCGCGATAAGTCGCTGGTAGTTCGCTGGAGGAACGTGCAGCAATGCAGTCTCGATTGCCGTCCACAATTCGGTGGTTGTTGCAGGTGGAGGACCCTGGCCACGAATTACCCGTTCGATGATATCCCACATGTACTCGAAGGGTTCATGTCCGGCTATCTAAGAGCCAAATCATGCGTTGTTAGTTGCCAGAATGTTCCTTGACCCAGTCGCGCACTCTGGAAAATCCCATTGTTGTCAGGGTACACGAACTCTTTAAAGGTCACCAATCAGCTTAACATAGTGTTGACCGGTCAATGTCCGGTTTAAGCGGACTAGACCCACCAAGCCAAATACCGACCAAGTGACCCCGACTAGTAATCGGAAGATAATTGGTGGAAGGTCGGCGCCGACCCATAGGTGGAGTTTGGCCATCTGGCAATTATCAGGGCCACCGTCGGTCCCCCGACTTGCCAGCATAGGGTTGAAACCCCGCCCAGTTCCTGCCCGCCGACGTCCTTGTCGGGATTTTCCAAAACCTGACGTTTTCCTGCCCATTGGCCCGACTTTCGCCGACCAAATGCCTACATTGGGCCAATGTCGCCTGGCTTGCTGGGAGAGGTCCCAAACCATGCGAGGTAAACACGCCCCACAACATGACGGAGTTACCACCAGCTTGCAGATTGCCTTGTTGACAACTTGAATCCATGGCCTCATGGGGTCTGCGCCACACCCGAACCCTAACATCCGAACGTACCATTTGAAAACATGATTCATCTAATCATGCTACATGTTGCCAGTTCTCTAAGGCCCAATCCACGCGTTCCCAAGCCCACGTGAGTTACTGCCACCGATTGGTAGCAACATGTCAGTCTTCGGCTGCGATACTAAAAAAAAAAAAATTGCAGACACATTTCTATGACGTCCTGGAATTATTCGTGCTGTCAGCTCACACAGTGTCGTTTCTCTTTTTGCCTGGACGAGTCTGCCTAGACATCGCCGGTCGCGGTCATTCAACACCTGTGAGATGCCACTGCGTTGCCCTCGATGGGTCATAATGCCTCTAATGCGGTACTCACGGTCAACCCTTGACACTGTGGAGGAGTACAGTTCAATGTCCGAACGACTTCCGAAATGGCATACCCAATTCATCTAGCAGAGAATATCATCCTACTCTCAAACGCCGATAATTCCCGTTGGGTTGCTACCACCACTGTACACGACGTGTCAATGTACGCACAGAAGTCCAACTAGCCACACTGTAAGTGCTTCGCGCCGTTCTACCGGTTTGCCGCGATGTTACCGCGCCGTCAACTAGTTCCCTTCCGCTATCCCATGACTTTTGGCACTTCAGTGTAAGTTAAATTATAAACTAAATACTAGATCTTCCAGTTCCCCGTCGATTACACTACCATGGCACACACAATTCTTTGTGTGTGTTGAACAGGGATGACGAGCCTTCGTCCTCAAGTGAGGGACCTTAAATCTAGGTCTCCTACACTAATACAAACTACCCAGCCCTCGTGGTCCAGGTGGTAACGTCACGAACTCTGGATTAGCAATGGGTAGGGACATGCGGTCGAACCCCACGGCCGACTATCCTGACTGAGGTTGCCCTAAGTTTCACCAGGCGAATGTCGTGATCGTACCGTAACTAAGACCCTGGTTACTACCTTCCACATTCTCTCACCTACCCAAGCCCGACTTGCCAAAGATGTCTAAATGAATTTAACAACTGACACAAACTACATGCGGAACCTACCAGAGTTACTTTGAGTCGAAAAGTGATGCCAGTCCTAATATAAACGTTTGTCAGATCATCATGAATAAGTTAAGAACGTAGATTAGAATTATCGTAAGAATGTATTTTGTCTAACAATAAGTGCAATAAATACATTTACTTTCATCCTCAAACAATTTCTACATTAAGCATCAGGTACCCTACTGTTCTGCAGTGGCATTACCGGTGTGGTGTATCAATTCGCATTTAGTACACAGCAAACAAAAAGTTTTTTATTTGTTAGTTTTTTGTAATAACTTCTCTAAAACTCTTAAACTAATATTTGATATAAACCCCAAACGAAACCCCATGGCACGACAGACCATTAAGGGTCCAGGCCTATCAGCCGGCTTTGGCACTCATGCCGTAGAGGTGAGATGTGGTCACCATCTCGGCTCCTTCTCCCCGTTAATGCCGGTTTGCGTGACCGGAGTCCGCTACCTCTTTATTCAGGTAGATCCCCGATTGGCCTCATGACGCTGGATGGACGCCGCACAGGCAACACCATGTGTAGTACTGCAACGGCCACCCGTCCAAGCACTGACCAGACCTAGAGCTGCTTGATATAATTGCAGTAATTTAGCTTCTATAATTATTTGTTACTCGATAGACAACAAAGGTATGAGAATCTAGAACTGGTTGTTACAAAGAAAAAATATGTTTGAATGGTATGTGGATATCTACGAGTGTTGTGTTGTGCTCAGTTTTCTTGCTTATCTATGTAAGTGGAACAGTTGAGCAAGATACCAAGACTATGATCAAAGACACTGATCACAGAATAATCGCTGGAATGTAGGAACAATATATTTTGCGTGAAAGTATTTACATAGATTCATATAGAATACTTCTGCCAGCTCTTCATGCAAAACTGGGTGTCGTGAAACAGTTTCCTAAAGTTTTGCTAAACAGTGCAGACTGCGAATTAGAAAATACATTTGCAAAATACTGCGTCACTTACTAAAGGCGAAGCTGAATGAGAGAATTTTCATTGGACTAGAAGTAAGATGAAAATTTCAAATAAAATATTCTTGTTTATCATAAATTAAGTTTGAAAAATGCTTTCCGCACTCTTGGATTCATTTGAAAAGAATTATTGAATTTCTAGGATATAGCTAGAACCATGACTACATAATCATCGTTAATACTGTGCTACATAAACCCAAAGTTTTGAGATAAACAATGAACTGCAGAAAATAATTCTTGAATTAACATTTGGGTCTTTTTTTAACGGGGCATCTTAGCGCAACTTGTCCAAACTAACTAATTCGCAGGTTCATCGACGGAGTAACAAACGTTCGCCTTCTATCCTGGATTCTATCCTGGGCAATATCAAGCCAGTTTTCATCACGAACACCTGCTTATCGAAAATCTCTTCTAATATTGTCCTCCCAACGACGTCTCGGTCTTCCCAATGGTCTCCTTCCATCCGGACTTCCAACCAGGATAGAATAACCTTCGCTTTTCCCCCATCCGAGCTACATGGCCTGCCCACCTTAGTCGTCGCGACTTCAGTATTTTTACAACATCTGGTGAATCGTACAGTCCGTGGAGTTCTTCATTATGCAGTCTCCTCCACTCTCCAATCATCTCTTCCCGTTTCGGCCCGTATATCTTTCTCAACACCTTATTTTCAAATTTATGTTTATCTGCTAGGGTCGTACTCCAACTTTCGCAACCGTAAAGTATTACCGGCAGAATAATTGTTCTGTATACTTTCAATTTCAATTTCCTTGATATTAATCGCGATGCTAGAAGTTTTTGGACTGAATAGAAACATGCCTTCCCCGATACTAAGCGACTTTTTATTTCTTCCGTGACCTCATTTTTGCTTGTTACGTATGCTCCCAAGTATTTAAATTTGTTTACTTTCTATATGACTTCATCCCTAATTCTTATGTTTTTATTTCCTTCATTCCCTGTGTTTCGGCTTGTTATCATGTATTTTGTTTTATCTATGTTTACCTGTAGACCTATCTTATCGCACGCTTCAACTAAGGCATCGGTATTGCTTTGTAGTTCATCTATATCGTTCCCTATTAAATCTACATCATCCGCGTATACAAACAGTTGATTCAAACCATTCAATGATAGTCCCTTTTTGTCCCCTTCAAATTTTAAAATGGCATATTCTAACGCAAAGTTAAACAGTAGTGGGGACAAGGTATCGCCTTGTTTCAATTCGTTGCGAATCTTGAAACTATCTGACATATTATTACCTATCTGTACTCTGCTTATGGGGTCGCTGAAACACATCTTCACTAGTTGAACCATTTTTTTTTTTTTTTTTTTTTTTTTTGGAATTCCAAATCGTATCAGGATACTGTATAACTTTTCACTTTGGATAGAATCATATTCTTCCTTAAAATCAATGAATATTTGGTGAGCCGTCCCATTGTATTCCCACTTCTTCTCCAAACTTTGTCTCAAGGCGAAAATCTTGTCCAACGTGTATCTATTTCTTCTAAATTCACATTGGTGATCTCGAATTATTTCATCTACGTATACACTTAGGCGTGTTAACAGAATATTACTTAATACCTTGTAACAGGTTTGAAGTAACGAGATTCCGCGGTAATTATTACAGTCCGATTTATCGACCCCCCTTTTTTTTTGTAAATCAGAACTGTTATTGATGTTTTCCATTCCTTTGGAAGCTCCTCCTTTCTCCATATAGCACTCATCAATTTATGTGTTCCTTGTTTAGTGCAGTTCCTCCTGCTTTAAATAATTCGGCTGGAATATTGTTTATTCCTGGTGAATTGAAAATTTTCAATTTCTTTACCGACATTTCGATCTCGCTAGGTTCGGGAATTCACGGTTCTGCGGTATGGATTTCAAGTTTCTCTGTTTGCTCCCCGTTGTGTTAAGAAGTTTGTCGAAATAACTATTCCACACATCGACAATTTTCGTCGGATCCGCCTAAAGATCTCCACGTTCATTTCTAATCATTCCTAACCTCGGCTGGTAACCTTTCCTTAACGAGTTTACCCCTTTGTATATATCTCTTATGTTATTTGTCTTCCCTTTTCCCTCAATCTCCTGAATCTTCTGCGTCAGATATTTTGGCTTTTTGTTTCTGAACCCGAGTGTGGCATTTCGTTTCGCGTTACTGTAGTGGTTGGTATTTGCTTAGCATTTATTACTTAGCCATCGTTGCCTGGCTTGTTTTCGTATTTCAAGAAACTTAAGGTAATCTTCATCAAAACAAGTTTTTTTTTCTGTTGTTTCTTCTCACCTACACGTTCCTTCGCTGCACTCTTAATTGTTTCGCGAATTGCCTCTCACATCTTACTTACATCAATTTCATTATTAATATTATCATTATTATTACTCGGCTAGGATTTCGAACTTATTTGAGAGTTCGAGTTGGTAATCTGCTTTTATGCTCGGATTGTTTAATCGTTTCACTTCGAATTTCAGTTGTTTTGACCCCTTGCTTTCTCTGTTCGCGGTGCATAACTTTTCGTGTACTTTCGTGATCACTAATTGAACACCGGTGTCACCTTCCGCTCCTCTGTACGACCTAACATCCATTATGTTGGTGTGTCTTAATCTATCTATTAATACGTGATCGATCTGGTTGAGAGTTTTGCCGTCCGGAGATACCCATGTGTACAAAGATGTCTGTGTTCAAAGTACGTGCTCTTTACCAGTAGGTTTTTCGAAATTGCGAAAGTTATCAGTATTTCTCAATTGTTGTTGGTCTTTTCGTGAAGTATATATATTTGCCTATAGTAGGTCTATATTTTTCTTCCCTACCTACCTTTGCATTAAAATCACCCAACACAATTTTCGAATTTTACTTCAGCATTCAGTCAAATAGGCTTTCTAGCTTATCGTAGAATATACCTGTCATTATCAGTAGCAACCTCGGTCGAGCAATAGACGTTTAATAAAATCGTGTTGTCCCATCGAGTACGTATCGTAACGTACGATAGTCTTTCGTTTACGAACTCTATATTCTGAACCGCCTAAAGAATACTGTTCTTGATGAGGAATCCTATTCCGAAATCGCGAGACTGTGTTCCCCCGTAGTAGAAAGTGTACTTGCCCTGTCGGATGCTATCTTGACCCTCCCACCGAACTTCTTGTATTGCTAATATGTCTAGCTCGTACTTCTCGGTTTCGCGTACCGGCACCTGAAAAGCGCTCGTTTGATATAACGTTCGTACGTTCCTATTCTAAGGTCTTTCTTAATCCTGTTCTTGGAGCCCCCTGAAGCAGTCCCCGCCCGGAGATGTGAATGAGGGACTAGTTTACCTCCGGAATATTTTACCCCAAGAGAATCCATGAACCATCCGTTACTATTTCTTGACATGTTTTAGCGGTCTAGTGTTGTCAGCTCTACGACCTCGCAGTAAAGGTATACATTCAAGATGTCGTCCTCTGTCCATCTCTGAGCCTTGTCGGTGTCATTCATCTTCAGTCTCAGAGCGGTAATGGTGATGCTGCTTCCCCTCACCATGATATTTTTCCCCTAGCCTTTGTAGATCACTCTACTAACTGCAAGGCGGCAGAACTGGTTTTCGTCCGCCCCGGAATATTTCCGGTACCCACCATATCTGGTCGGCATTCCCCTAGGAGAAAAAACTGGAAGCATCTTAAAAGAGTGAAGCAGTAATTCCTAGATGAAAGGAAAACAGTAGAAATCTCGTGACTAAGACAAATACGTTAATTAAAACAGACTGACAATTATACACTTATTTTATTGTTAAAATACACTGTATGTGTTACACCTTCGGAGTTATAACTATCTTCCTCAGAGAAAACACTAATCAACAATCTGTGTTGTTAGAGTGTTGATTAGTGTTTCGTCTGAGAAAGGTGTTGATAAAGCGCTGAAACTGTAAAGGTTACTGTGTGTTCAACTAACCCAGGTGTATAATTGTCAGCCTGTTTTAATTAATTAAAATATAAAACTAATTATATTTCAATAATTTTTGAAGTGAGTATATCCAGTTATATTTGACACATATGGTGATTTATTTGTTTAATGTTTACTGTTAATAACCTACGTTCGTCCATATGTAGAACGGCCATACTAATTGTAGAGTGGAAATACCAAACGCCTTGAAAAAAGCACTTTTGCCCACAAGCATGTTCGATGTGCCTATCCGCATGTCCCCATCCTTCTTTCAAGAACCAAATCAATCAGAAAGAGGCGAAAACAATCACCACTAGGGAGTGCTGGTCTAAGAGCCAAGCCATACTGCTTGGCACCTGATGTTCCAAGTGTCAAACTAACGAGATAATACACAAGTTCTTAGTCAGTGGCCATATATAGACCACTTCTCAAGTTGCGATAGAGATTACGTCATCATAAAGAAACACAAAAAGGTAACTAAGGCCTTCGTTCCCCAAGGCAAGATGGATGAGTCAGCAAAACGTTTTAATCCATTTCTTGTATTCAAATTACTTCCTTGATTTTAAGGAACCTGTTGATACACTGTTGACTAAGAAGAAAAGCAACATTTCCAAATGCGCAATGTTCAAAGTGTGTCATACGCATTTCTCACAAGTAGCTATTAAACTACTCACAATGACAGAGAACATTGGAAGTTGTTCGATGTTCTCAAACGAGGAAAATGTTTGATAATATACAACAAGCTTTACTACATCTGAAAGATCATCCCCGTTAATCTGTTAGAAAAAAGAAAGATCTGTCGACCATGTTGCCCTTTCTTCCTGAGCAGCCCAGTTTTATAGAGTACTTTCAGCAACTCAATGATTCCATGGCAGTGGGAGTGGATAGTATATATTTTGTATTGGTGAAGTCAATAAAAACTTAATCTTCAACTATCTACTGTCTAATACTGCTCTAACTCTGACCTACTATAATTGTAAACACAATGTTGAGCTTCAACAGGCACAGGAGTTCAAACAGTAAACTGCTGAATGGCACTTTGAACCAAATATTACTTAGTATGACACATAGAATGTTCTTCTTAATTATGTTTTTATTTCCTTCACCATTCGGTTTGGGACAATTCTGACTTATATAGCATACCGGTACTCCTGTAGTGTCATAGAAGCATCTACATTATATTGGAAGGCATACGTTATATGAAACCAAAGCTATGCAGATTCCTGCTTCTACTATAAACTTTGAAAATTGACACTTAGAACGTTTGGACTTTTTACTCGTCAATTGTGAAAGCACTCTACATGATGGAGGAAATCTAAGGTCATTTTTTAATTCAACGCCACAGAAAGCTATAGAATCAGTATAAATTATCAAAATAGTTTTTGTAAACCTCCATTTTGTAGGCCTGTGTTAAGCTTTGCAAAATTTTGAAGATAAACATCCCTTATGCAGTATGATTACTCTTTTGTTCTTGGTTATTTTCTGGTATCAGTATATAACATGTATTATGGTTATACATTGCATGAAGATTTCAGAACCTAAAAGTTAATTTTGAAAACCTTCTAATTTTTCTTTTAAAACCTGCAAGTCACTATAAAACTTTATTTATATGCAAGAGAAACTCAATTTTACCTCACCTACACTATGCATAAGTTCAGATGTACTTTTACAAAATAATCTAAATAAAAACAGAACACTAGAAAGTCCAATTAATTTTGAATTACGACACAAAGTGCTTAGAAAGCAAGTTATGAATAGTCACTCATTTTCATAACAATGAAAACTTTATACACATGAATTGGAGATTTTCTTATAAAGTTAACCAACCGAAATATTAGGCAGTTACGTAGTTAACTTCACAAGGCAGAGACGTTAAAGGTTCGCTGTTGAGTGCACGCCAGGAGAGAGAGAAAGAGCGCAAAGGGGAAAAAGAGCAAGAGAGCGAGAACAAGAAAATAAAAAGACGGAACAGTGGGAGAGAGCACGAGTGGTAAAGAAAGAGAAAGAAAAATTTCTGCCCTAGTATTTTTCGAGATTTAGGAATTCGAGAGCTTGTTGAAATACTAGAAAATCCATCTCCAACATCTTTCAGCGGAAATTTTAACGAGTTTTGAAATGCAGACTGTGAGTGTTGAAGACGAAAGAAGAGGAAATGGATTTCCTTTCGCCATGGCAGGTGAAAGATAAAAGAAAGGAGAGAGAATTAGATAGACAAGGAAAGGTGAAGGAAGGAGATGAGATGATAAAAGAAGTGTCTAAGTGCTACATCAGCAATCAATAACTTTCTTAAAAAAACAAAAAAACAAATTCTGATTATTATCATGATTGGAAGGATAAGAAAAAGATAACGAATAATTGGGCGTTGCATTCACATCCCTGCCAAAAAAAAAAAAATCAAAATACCTTGCTTGCTGCAATTTGGACTTCATAACATACTTAACCACATACACAAACACACATCCCCGTCATTCACACTAGCAGACACACAAAGAGAAAACAGATTAATTGTCGTTAGTTTCAAGAAACCTTATGTCCAACGCATTATTCTGACCTGTCTAGATCTTGATTTAAGCAGCAAATTGTATTGGGTTTCCGCAGATAAACAAATCGGCATTGATAACAAATAGGAGCACAGGGTTGACCAAAACTAACTGGAGTGATGCACGTCTTCTGTAACCCGAAAGGAACGAAAGCAGATATTGTTTCTCTATGCATCAGTTCTATTGCCAGGTTACGGAAGAAATGAAAAATCGCTTAGTATCGGGCAACGCATGTTTCTATTCAGTCCAGAAATTCCTAACTAGCGATTAATATTAAGATAGAACGGTAATAAATTACGGTTGCGAAAGTTGGTGCATGACCCTAACAGATGAACAAAACTTACGAGAGTTTGAAAATAAGGGTTTAAGAAAGATATATAGGCCAAAACCGGACGAGATGACCGGAGAATGGCGGAGACTGCATAACGAAGAACTCTACGAACTGTACGGCTCGCCCGGTGTTGTAAGATAAACCTTGGTAAACTTTATTTTTATATGGACCATTCTAGTAACTTTGGTCTTCGGCCCGTCACTATTCGCCCCTCAGCTATTAAAATCCACAACCATGCCAGTGCCGGGACTCAAACCCGGGACCTTCGAGCCGTTGGCCTACCGCCGTAGACCGCATGGCCACCCGGCCGACCGGTGTTGTAAGAATAATGAAATCTGAGTGTCTAAAATGGGCAGGCCATGTAGCTCGGATAGGGTAAAAACAAAGAAACTTGAAGGAAAAGAGACCATTGGGAAGACCAAGACGACGTTGGGAGGATACGGCGATGAAGTTACAAGTACCATGAGTCATAAAGTCATGTTCTGATTTAGGAGAGCGACCCTGGGTGGACAATTACTTTAAAAGCTATCGTTTAGAATGAAACTTTTAGTCATTTTGAAATGATTGAGGGGCAATGCCCCCACTCCCCTCGTAAATCCGCCCATGTATACAGTTAGTTAGTTAGTTTATTAGTTTCTATTGTCACTTGTTATACATTGCAGTGCTTGGTCTTGTTAAATAATTGGAATTTTATGAGTTATTTAAATCTTTTAAAGATCTATTTCCCTGTATTGTCTTCGCGGAAGTTTATAACTTCATAGACATAACGTCAACATCAGATTCTTCAGAGACAGTCAACACCTTCGTTCTCTATAGTTAACATCATGAGAAGTCTGAACTTTATTGCCGGACATTGTGCTTGGACAATGATTAGAGTGCAACATGTGAAGGTCTAAATTTTATCAGTGAACAGTTATTTGAACTATATCTCAACCAACAGTAGAATACATCTATAAGATCCACAGTGAATTGAAAGGTATGTGTGATGCAATGCTAGTAATATTAAGTGAGTAATTAGAACATAGCTAATTGTCACAGCAAGAGATATATTTACTGTATATTGTGAAGATAGACCTTATACATGTAAATTGTAGTGTGAAACTTCCAACCCCTAAGTACTGTGTAAAATCTAGTATTTATGTTTATCATTATTCACTCTCTCGAGTTCGCGAAGCGAGTAATTAATATTAAGGCCCTTACTGAAAGAAAATCTTAAATAATGAGTTCAATTAGCTTTGAGGAAATGTTAGTAATAACTTCAGGATTGTGTGGAGACACTTCTGGGACATTATTCTGTCCCAAAAGTGTCTGCATACAATCCTGAGTATAGTAGTAGCATTTCTTTAAAACTAGTTATACCCATTTTCGAGTTGCAACGATAACTATCTATCTATCTATCTATTAGTACCCAAGCAACTGCTTGGCGAACGAACTTGGATCAGTTGCTCACCAACCCGCATTAGTATACAGCGTGGTGAGTCAAATGTTAGCACTCCTCCTTTCTTTACACATGATGCTTCAAGTAAGGAAACAGCCTCGGAAGACCTAATGGCCCGGAGGACGGAATGCAGCTAGCAACGGCAGCGCTCAGTCCCAAGGTCCGTGGACAGGCCGCTCGCTTTTCTCTTTTAAAGGTCGTTCCATAACTATAGATTTCGTTTTCCCACTTGTTTACTCACGTGACAGTTAAAGACTGACGTCACGCTGGTGAAAGCCAGAGGGGTTGTTCCTTCCGTAGCTCATCTGTGTGCTTCAAACATGTGCATTCCAAACGAAAAGATTCTGCGCAAGCTGTTTCGAAGAATTTCGCAAATATGTAAAAATAATTAACAAAAACAAAAGGTAACATAAAATAATAATAATAATAAAAATCTAAGTGGTTAGCAGAATATTGTACTTACCTATTCCAGTTCTTGATCTGCTGAAAAGTCTCAGTAACTTGTGATCTTCTTCAGGAAATCTTTTCTTCAAGATACCGAAAAGATCACCTATCACGTTTCTGCTGCGCTGTATAGTTTTCCTGTGAAAATTTCGGAAAATTGATTCGCACTGCTAAATAGATTCTATCCATTTAGGTGAGGGATAAGCCAGAAGACCTCGCGACAATGCCTTAATCCATTCATTGTTACCAGTAAGCGTGCCTTGCAACAAAACAGCATCATCATTTCTACATTTTCTTCCACTCTAACCAGTAACATATTTCAATGCTTCTGTTGTTTCCTTCCTGTCAAAGTCTAAAAGGTCAGTGGACACTAAGCTTAAATCTAAATTAACACCCATTCCTTCTTTAGTGCTCTTCACATCTTTTCTAGATTTATCCTCTTGCAATAACCCTTTCTGGAGAGACTCTGTCACAAGTTTTTCACCTGTTTCTTGTACAGATGCTCTGGGAGGATGGGGAAGACGATATCCTAATATTAACAGACGCAATCTGTGTTTCACTTCTACTGGTAAAGGGTTATTGTAGAAATTGCCTAACCCTCGAAGCTGAGAAAACAGGTTCTCTAGAGCATCTTGATTTAATTTTCTCGTTAGAATATAATCCATACCATTTGCTCTTAACTCTAAATACATTCCATTTAGACTCCGGAGAGAAACGAGAAAACCATGGTGGAAAGGAAGCAAACGACTCTTTCCGATGACTCTAGGCTGGGTGATCGTTCGTTCCATCTGCTGGAGTACTTCTAACTGATCGTCATAATTCACACCAAAACCACATTTACGTTTGTTATCATTGTATGTACACCAGAATTCATTACGTCAATAAAATTGTTAACCAGATGGAAAAAAACTTGATGCATGACTTTGTTCTGGCATAATATAGCCAATAGCAGTAGCTGTATGGTGAGAGAATGTTTGCATTGCCATTGCTATCCTTTGTCTATCATTTTTCTGTATTGTGATATGTTCCCACGTTAATTTTGGACAAATTTTGAGTTCACCAGAATCAACCTTTAGGACAGTCTCTAGGATATCTTTCTGTATGAATTTGTCGTTTACTTTAAGTCCACTATCTAGAAAATGATTCCTTAAAAATTTTATTAGATGAGGTACGTCTGCAAATACCCATATTTTATCATTTTGGAAACCAGGATTCGCAAAATAGGTTTGGTTAGAGTTTACTTCTAAATCATTCCACAATTTTCTATTACTACCCCCCAAATCGAAACAATAGCTATGATCTTGTACCCTGCAGATTGAACTTCTAAAATTATATCGAGAAGCAACGTTTTGCTCATAACTTTATCAAAATTATAATAAATGGGCTGTTTCCAGTCACTAGTTAGGCCATAAACCATTGCAACCTGTACGTTTCTAGAAGGACCTAAAATTACGTCATCTTCACTGTCATAACAAATGCGTGAATTAACATTCATTTCATCGAACATCAAGACAGTTAACTTTTGAAACTCGCTCAGGTATTGGGATTGTTCTTTCATGATGTGTAAAACAGGTGTGAGAAGACATGGGGAAAATGCCAATTTCTGAGCCCAACGCCGAAGCATATTGACACTAGGAAGAGGAATTCGCACTTTTAACCGCAGATGATTATACAATTTCTCAATCAGAGAACGTTGTGTTAAGGCAGATATAATATCTTGTTCTCCCCATCTTTGTTTTTGCTTTCCACTTAAAATCATCTTAATTTGCCCTAGATTAAACCTTTTACTCAAAATCCTTCTCACTTTTTCATGTACTACCTTTGTAAACCTTTTCCTCTGGTTTGTCCTAAACTGTAATTTTGATTGTAATTGCTTCTTGTATTTTTTCTCACATTCACGCAACTTAGCTTCTAACTTACTTATTTTAACACGACATGCATTTATTTCGGATTTTAGTCTTTCATTATCATCTAAAAGAATATCTATTTGATATGAATGTTCAATTTGGTTGCTTTCGATAGAGCTCGCAGGGGATAAAGAAGATGTTTTGTCTTTGTTATTCAATAAGGCACTAACATTTACTTCTGTTTCTCTTACCTCGGACAAAATTTTTTTCTTAATACTCCTCACCTCCAATCTTTCCTTCCGGGAATTGTTTTCCTCACCTGACTGCTGGTACGAAACTGGAAGATGTAGAGAAGGTACAGCATCTGGTTTCAAATTTCTTCTTTGGAGACATGTTAATTCTGATCTTAAATCACGTTCGTACGATTCCACTCGAAAATGTTCAGAGCAAATGCGAGCATTTTCTACATTAACTTTGTCTTTCCTGTAGCATTTGCTGACCCAAACTTTTCGAAGCTTCGCATCACAAGGAAACTTATGGTAAACAACGCGAGTTCCTTTCGTCTTTCGGCTGTGATTTCGACAGGTGCTCACGGAACAATTTGACATTTTTCTATCCGAATTGGTACTTCACACACCACTAATCGCACATAAACACACGCACACACGGTAGAAGAAGGAAAATAATATAATAAAAGCACACCGCAGAGGAATATTCGTCAACACACTGAAGCAAAGGCCAACAAACACGTAACTGTTTTCAAGCTTCAACCGCGTGACGTCACACTGCTACACCCACCCTTCGTGTGTGTATAAGGTAGTTTCGGAGTGACCTTTAGAAGAGGAGAGAAGAAGCGGCCTGTCCACGGACCTTGGGTCAGTCCTGCAGGAAGTCAGAGGGTCAAAATGACCGGGTTTGAAGTGTAGACTGCCAGAACACCGACACGGCAACTCGAACGGACCTATGCGTGCCGACTCTCAACTGTCAGTCACGCGCAGGAGAGGACAAATTAGAAGAATTGCAGAATGAACTTACAAGGATTAAGTTGGACATCATACGACTATCAGAAGTGAGGAGGAAGAATGAAGAACAGTTGGAACTACCGTCAGGGAACACGTTATACTTTAAAGGAACAGAAAATAAAAAACCGACAGACGTTGGTTTTATAATTAATAAAGACCTGAAATCACGGATCACAGAAATTGAAGGAATTTCAGATAGAATCGCACGGATAGTAGTAGAGATAAACAACAGATACAGTATGGACATTATACAAGTGTATGCTCCAACAACCTCACATCCGGAGGAGGAAATCGAAGACCTATGCGAGGAGATACAGAAGATTTTGGATAGTAGCAAATCGCATTACAAAATGGTAATGCGAGCCTTCAATGCGAAAGTGGGAACAAAGCAGAGCAGTGACACGAAAGTGGGAAACTTTGGATTTGGAAAAAGAAACAAGGGAGGATAGAAGTTAGTGGAATTCTCAGAAGCCAACAGACTATTCATTTCCAATACATTTTTTCAGAAACCGGCCTAGGGGAAATGGACGCGGAAAAGTCCAAATGGGACCAAAAACGAAATAGACTTCGTTTTATCAAATAACAGAGAAATTCTACCAGACGTGTCTGCTCTAAACAGTTTCTAAATCTCGAGTGGTCATAGGATGCTGAGATGTAAGCTGAAACTACATACTAGACTTGAGAGAAAGAAGCTTATTAGAAGAAAACCTAGGGTTTGAGATGGAAAATCTTAGGAAACATAGGCAGACATTGGAGACAGAACTAAGCAACAGATTCAGCGCCTTGGAAGAGTTAGAGGATGAAGAAGACATCAACAGCAGAAATAAAATACTGATTAAGATAATAAGAGAGAAAGCCAAGGAATTAGCATTTACAAAAAAGAAAAAAGAGAGCAAAATTTCAGAAGAAACTAAACTCTTTATGAAGAAAAGGAGGGAAACGAAAGAAGAAGGAACTCACATAAAGAGAATTGAGTACATAGAACTAAATAAAACCGTAAGGAAGAAAATAAGAGAGGATGTACGAAGATATAACGAGCGTCTTGTTAGAAATACAATCGAGGAAAACAAGAGCCTGAAGAAAACCAAATAGCACCTCATGATAGGAACAAAGTAATTAATTGCAGTTAAGAGGCCAGACGTGACCTTAACACTATATTAGGAGGAAATTATAAAACTATTGGAAAATTTCTACAGAGAATTGTACTACTTCGAGAAGGAAGAACTAGGAGGAAATGAAGATTCAAATGAAAATGATGTAAAAATCCCAGGCGTAATGAAAGAAGAAATGAATAAAGTATTTCGAAGGATAAAGAAAGGAAAATTTCCAGGAGAAGCTGGACTCACAGCAGAGATGATTAAATGGAGATGTGAAAAGATGAAAAAGGAACTTACTAAATTATTTTCGGTGTGGCTGAGGAAGAGAAATATACCATCAAGTTGGAATAATGCTGTTATCATTTTATTGTACAAGAAAGGAGTCAAAGAACATGTCGAAAACTACAGATCAATTAGTTTCTATCAGTTCTATGCAAAATGTTCAGCAAAGTTAGTTTGAATCGTATTGAACCAGACTTAGATTTTAACGAGGAAAGGGAAAAGCCGGATTTCGTCGTGGTTTTAGCACAATGGACCACATTCAAGCATTGAACGAAGTTATGGAAAGAAATAATGAATATGAACTGACACTATGTCTGGGATTCAGTTATTTTGAGAAAACTTTCGTTTCGGGCTCATTGGCAGCAGTACGTAAATAAACTTGAATATCAAGACATCGAAAGTGCATACATTTACTTGACTGCTACATCTGTCATTCGACTACTTTAAGAAAGTGAAAAAATTAAGGTTGGGAAAGGAGTAAGGCAAGAACATTCAATTTTTGGAAAGGTGTTTTCAGCTGTCCTTCAGAGAGTGTTCCAGAATTTAAACTGAGATGAAGTTGGAATAAAGATCAATGTCGAATATCTGCATCACCTACGGTTCGCTGATGATATAGCCCTGTTTGCTTTAAGTGCGGAAGAACTACAAACCAGAATGGAAGAACTGAGTAATGAGAGTTCGAAAATACGACTTAAAATGAATTTAAGTAAAACAAAAGTAATGGACAATCAATATGCTGCAAAGAATGAAATAAAGATTAACGGAGAGACAATAAGCATAGTTGATGAGTATGTTTTCCTAGGGCAGCTCAAAACATCGAATGCCAAGTTGACTGATGAAATAAACAGAAGATGTAAAATGGCGTGAAGTTCGTTTGGAAGACTACACTTTATTTTCAAAAGCAAACTACCAATGTGTCTGAAGCGTAAAGTTTATAATCAATGTGTCTTACCTGTGATGATATACAGCTGTGAAAATTGTACACTGAATGCGCAAACGACTCAAAGAGCAATGGAGATATGCATGCTAGGAATAACCAGGAGGGATAGGAAGAGAAATATAGGTATTTGCTTTTCATTTAAAAAACATGACAGTTGATTTGCTGTATTTGATCATAAATATTCTAATTGCATGATGAAAAAACTGTTCAACAAATTACATAACACAGGCCAACAAAATGAAACTTTTTGTGATGGATTGCATATTTTTGCTGATTCTTACAGATTTCGACATTCTGAAACCGAAAACGACCTCCATTTTCTGAATCACACCAGGTTCCCTGGCAAATTAATGAAATTGACCATAAAAATACATTTTCAGCTGTAAAATCCCTTCGCGCGCCATGGTGCATCTTAAATATTTTTAAGGGGAAGTTTGGTAAATAGAGTTAATTTACTTTAAAACCTAAATGTGAGTAGTGACGTGACGAACAACTGTAAAGTACAATAGGAGTACATAAAGTACATTACATTCATAAAATAGAAACATTTAAAAACGTTCCTGTTAATGATGCTTATGAAAGCGCTTTTTTTTTTTTTTTTTTTTTTTTTTTGTATCTTTCTTCTGGTGCTTTACCGTTTGTGGGATGTTGCTGGAATGTCCCTTATAAGCATCAAACCATTGTCTACCATCATGTTAACACTCCACTTCCCTTGATATTTTCTTCCTACTACCTTTAGGCCCTAATCGAACCATTTCCATTGTTCTTTGATATAATCTCCCAACTTTTCGGAGAAGTAGTTTACATGAGTATTCAAGAAATGGACTTTTAAGCTCATAGAATAGTAAAGAGTTTTAAATGCTGCGAACATATTTTGTACAATGTTCCTGTACTTTGGTAACTCTTGATTACCTAAAAACTTTTCAAATACTTTCACAAACGTAATCCAATCATTTTTTTTTTTTAATTTCATTCATAGTCTCAATGAAACAAGGGTCGGACACCAGTTTCTTTATATCAGACCCAAACAAAGTTCCTCCCTTCAGTTTTCCATCTGATAAACCTGGAAACTTGGAGCATTCCCCATCATTGGGGAGAGCTTTGATGAATTGCTTTACAAGGCTTAACTTGATATGTAGCGGTGAAAGAAGAACTCTATTAGCAGGGACTAGGCTGTCCCTCACATTAGCCACTCCAGATTAAAGGGAATCTCTTCGTGGCGTGGCCACTTTTTTAGTCAGTGTTTTTCCCTGGCACGGCTGTCCCATAAGCAAAGGAAACAGGGAAATTAGGTATAGCTTGATTGTTGACCAAGTAACATGTAAGGTCACCACATGCCAACCTCCCGTGTTCTCCATACCTATAGTATATTTTCTATAGTAATGATTTTAGATTCTCATAAGTTTCTTTCAGGTGAG
The DNA here is from genome assembly GCA_022664845.1 of Lepisma saccharinum. Classification (NCBI taxonomy): domain Eukaryota; kingdom Metazoa; phylum Arthropoda; class Insecta; order Zygentoma; family Lepismatidae; genus Lepisma; species Lepisma saccharinum. The sequence goes on along the minus strand of JAGDQP010004716.1, from coordinate 57,751 downwards.
TGGAGTGGGCAATTGGAAGTGATTGCATACGTATTGTCGTCAGTGATTCCTCCAGACCCCTCTGGGGGAGGTTCCACCCCCTAATTCCACGAGAGCACCCCCTAACTTAAAAAATTTTACGGTAAAAATCCATAGAAATCGTTCAAAATTCCACCTACACCCTCCTCATTTTGACTTTACACCCTCTGAACTGAAAATCCTGGCGGAATCTCTGACTGCTATTATGAAGGAGGACAGCTTTTAGCCTTTATTTAGAGGAATCGAGGAACAACCTACATTGATAAGAATTATACTGTATTTTACATTGCCAGATTAATCCACACACATCATTGCAATACAAAAGATTTTGCTGTTCAGCGAAATATGGAACAAACCATGAAAACCTTGTACCTGGCGTAAGTATTTTATTGTTATTATTTTAATCTGGGATCTCAGCAGAGTCCTTATGAGATTCCTAACTACATCGTTCAACATCTCTTAAGAGAAAATTCGGATTGTGTACGCATGTCGTAGTCAGAATCATCAGAATCCTCCTGGTTCACCTCAGAACTTTCCTCGTCCGAATCCAACTTTATATCTTCCAATGTAGTGTGAGGGTTTGGCGCAGATATGTCAGCAACTGGACATATTGCAGATAAGGGATGTTAGGGTATAACATGAAATTCTTGTTGTTGTTATTGAGTGCTATCAAAACACACGAACAGAACTATGATTCTGCTGTTCACGCCACACCATTGGCACTCCAAAACGAAAAGCACGCTTAACATCTTTTAACTGCACAGTAGTAGATTTCCAACACAAGATTTAAATATTTTATTAGGTGCCCAAAACTTGTCTTGGTTCCCCAGTTTTATACCGAGATAGGCAAAGTACACACGGACAAAGACCCAAAAAGACTAACGCGCAACGCTTGATAAGCCTAGCTGTGAGGACTGGATTAGAGTTAAAACTACTTTGAACCAGTTAGGCCAAAAGTTGTCATTCTTCATGTTATTAGTGAGTGGTAAACATGAAAGAAGACAAAACATATACTATTTTAACGTATGAATGGGTTTAGCATATATATGTATGAATGTGTATGTTCCACAAAGATGAGGCTTTTTCTGTCTTGATTTACAGGAGGGGTCCGCCCCTCTCACATCACTACCTTACACCAATTTGGGACGTATTTACAAAAAGCCCTCTATGAGCTTTATAACGAACTATATACTATCATCGTGTTTCGTGTTTAATTAATTAAACAATACTTTTAATTATATGGGTTACCATATTTAATGATTGATTATAATAATAATAATCAACATGATTTTTTGGGAAAACGTGACGTGATGGGTTACATCTGACACTTGTATCAGACTCAGCGACCCAAACTCTATAGGAAACTACTAAAATATCCCCGGCATCAATTTGGTCACAGACCTGTGATAATCTTTAGTAAATAAACACATATTTAAAAAAGGATTTTTTAAAAAAACACGCTTTTGTAAGATGGATTAAAAAGTAAAAAGTAAAAGGTAATAAATTTATGAATCGGAAAAGAAAAGCATGAGTTCTCTTAGATATTATGATTTTATGACAAGATAAGCAAGAGCACCCACGCTTTTATTTTCCGATTCATAAAATTATTATTTTTTTACTTTTTAGTCCATTTTAATTTTTTAAAATCCTTTTTTAATATTTTTTTTTACAATAGATAAATATTAAACTCCCTATGAGATAGGCAACCCAAACTTCACACAATAGTTACGGCGTGGCGTGCATTTAAGGATAATTTCCAATTATTTTATTAATTAATTAATTACAGACTGGATTATTTTGTCGTATATCTAATGATTTAATATTGTATTGTCATCGGAAGCAAGCAAGTTTACAAAATTTCAAAGAAATCGGATGATGGGAAGGGAGTTAAAAATCAATTACAAGATTTGTACCAAAGATGATTACAGAGCAAGTTAATATAAAGCGAGTAAAAATAGCAATCAAAATTAAATGCCTTCTTTGAAATTTATAGTTTTAACCTACATAACCATAGATAATTTTTTTTCATGTCCCCTCGTGATCCTTTGCACACAACAAGCGACCCCGTCTTTGAGAAACTTTATTTTAACCGATACATACTCATCAGGTGATACCCCACTCTTTTCGGTACGAAAATAGAGGTAATGACTTTTTATTATTAATATGTAAGTGAGTTATCAGATTGAGAGAAGTGTATATAGTTTGGCCGATTTATGCCCTCAAAATCGCAATTCTTGAAAATTCATCCATTTCAAATATGACCGGACCAGTCCGGTCAACCTGCGTTTTGGCAAAACTTTCTATCTATCTATCTATCTATCTATCTATCTATCTATCTATCTATCTAT
>JAGDQP010004716.1:43320-54420 GCA_022664845.1 Lepisma saccharinum | reverse complement strand
ATATATAAGTTACTATTGTGTAAAACTTAAATTGAGCAACTACTTTAAAAGTGTTTTCTTATCTCCTCCCCGCAGAAAGAGAGATTTGATGGAAGCTCTATCTGCACGAACCAATTAAAATATATTAAGAGTACTATTTTGATAATACAGTGCACTGCATTTAAAGGATATATCTAATACAGGATGATATAGAGGAAGTTTATATAAACTTCGAGAGAAAATCTTACAATTACGCAAGGGGTGAGCAAGGGATTCACCAATGGAAGAAGGGGATTCCTAGAAATTCTGTGATGTATAGGTCAGTCAGGTGTTGTTCGGTTCGATTTCGGCTTATGTAATGTGGGCTTCGTGGTGGACAAACATCGTGTGCGTGGGTTCTTTCGTTTCCTCTTTCTTTCGTCATTCCATGAATTCTCCCATCATCTACCCTCGGCCTGAGCCTAGGTCATAGTTGCCTAAAGCTCTTAAATAAAATTCAAATTCAAATCCGAATAACTTTTGCATGAATTTCAGCGGTAAAGAAAAGAAGCAAGCTGGTCTTAATTCTTAGAATAAATTAATGTATTAAGCCAAACTGACATTCTCTCAGTGATTCTGCCGGACCCCCCAAATCGTGTAGCCCCTCAACTTAAACATTTGTGCGGTCAAAAATCGATAGAAACCGTGCAAAGCTCTTCTTACACACTCCCAATTTTGACTTTAGACCCCAAACTGAAAATCCTGGCGGAATCACTGCATAGAAATAATTTGGCTTAATTTAATGAACGGTTTCGTAGCATACGAAGATGTCACTTGAGGTAAAACTTCTATTCGTGTGAATTACTAGATTAAGACATCAGAAAATATGCTAAATGCTATAAAAGTTTCTTTTTAATTCTTAGAACTGTTTCAATGATTTTGCAATAATAATAATAATAGTTTCTACGGGATCGTGAAAGCTACACTTAAATTCTCTGTAAGGCGCATAATATACGCCAAATCTATCACGCTATCTTTGCGAGGTACAGTTAAAATTAATTCGAATATATTTCTGAAATTTAAACTTACGAATCTTGGACATCTGCAGAAGCATTATTTTAGCTGAAGGGCTCAGTTTCCAAACATTATACATTCTCGAAATGAAAATTCCACGTCTCTCGGATGTTAGAAATGCTACTCTTTACCAGCGGTAAATTTAATCTCCATGCCAATTTCCTTACCGGATGTGTAATTTTCCTGTCACACTCCATCATGGGAAATAGTGCTTGGGTAACAAGAGCTGTATAACAAGCAAAGTTCGGAGTGTTTGTACACCAAAGGCCTCTATGGTTAGATAGACCTAGACGAGCTATTTTAAAAAAGAAATATTACATGCTCTCAATATATTCTGAAACTTTTGCAAAATACTAATTTCATCTGTGCAAAACTTTCTGCAACTTGTTAACAACAGGTTAATGAGAGACGTGTGTTGGAGGTTTCATAATAATTATTTCGTCTCTACAGGGAGACAGAAAAGAGAGACAGAAACGATCGACACGCAAACTGCTTTGAACAACTAAATTCAGAATACGTATTGAAAGGGTAGTTTCACAAAGAGGGACTATGCTACCAACAAAACAAGTCATAGTGTATAATTTAACAAAATCACAAGTTACTAAACGCCCCAAAATATTTTCATTATATTGATCTGCATCGCGAGCAATTTTAACAAAGGACAAATACTGGAAATATATCCATACTTGTTCGTGTATTTCAGTCGTATTACAGATAATGTAGACATAAATTTTCACACTTTAATTTCACTGTTATTGTTATATATCTTAATTATAACGTATTAGTCATCTCTTCACCAATGAGTGGGCATCTTACATTGATGTGTTGGGTAAGATGTATATTTTTATATGTAAGTTTAGTTTTTAGTCTTTACTCATATATCCGTTGTGTATACATTTAGCTTGATGTACTTCCGTCAGTAGGAGCATGAATGTCCAAAGTATATCTCTGCAAAATTTTGCATTTCTGTTTCTTTTAATTACTCCACAATGGCTCCAGGACTAAAATGTGTGGCTTCTTCCTTCAACCCACTATACTATATTTATATTCTGGGATATAATTTGCGTCACAATATTGCATAAATCGCTCCAAATACGAACCTATATATTAGCTTGATATTGATTAAAATATTTAAACAATTTAAGAGTCAGGGGAAAAAGCGATGAAACTCCATTTGAACTCATTTTGCAGTATCCGCCGAAATGCACGGGAGTTTCATCATTCTTCCCCTTCAGGCGGTAATTTCAACTGAATTTGTCTATTAATTCTAATCGTTTTTTCATCTTCACTTTGGGGGTAATATAATATGAACCTTATGAACTATCAGATGGCAGCTTTAGTCCGAAATCGGCCAAAAATGGAGTTTCCCCACTGAACCTTCAATTATATTTTAACTACCGTCTTTGCAATCCTCGTCGCCATGTTAATATTAACCTATTTTCGTTTCTTAACGTTATTTCCTTGTAACATAGAATTATAACAACTGAAACACTACTTCGGGTCGTTTATTAAATCTTTATAATACATAGTTTTCATTTCCCTTGCGTACATGTCATTTATAAACTTCTTAACGTTTGTTTTTATCAATATACTTATTCAGTTATACAGAATTTTCTTGCTTGCATTAATCTTTATTTTCTTCTTTTCTAACTCAACCATACTTGATGTACTATCATGGCCAAAATAATGTTCACATGACTTTGTTATACACGATTTTTCTCTAAGCCTACAAGATAGGCCATCCAACTAACGTAGAGTGGGCGGTGTGTGATTCTGAGAGTGTGTGCGTGAACGAGCAAGGGTTGGAATTTTGTTTTCTTTAACAGAAAACATTATCACATGTCCTGGGTTCTGGAAATATGTTCATGATTTCTTGTAGTGTGTAGCAAATAATAATAAAAAACTTAAGCAAGTCGTATTTCAAACACCAAAACAGGAAACCTAACACCATTTTTATTTTAGGTGGGCCACTAGTTGAAGTGTACTGAAAAGTGCAATTCAAATTGTCCAATAGAAAAGATCCTTACCGAACATGGAGAAACAAAAATGAACTTTAAAACCTTTGGTTTCTTTCTTATTTTTTCTTAATGAATTCCATAGAACACTAAAGTTATGCATGAAAGACAAGAGAAAAGGTCTGTTTCTATCAGTTCTTAAAAATAGGGCACGATATTTATCCTTTATAATTTCTGATATTATGTTGTTATTTACGTTATTTTGTGTTTGCGTGCCTATGATATTGTGCGTGCGTGCATGTGATAAACATCGAAACGAATATGCTTTCTTCCGAGCGCCGCACCTTACTTGGCAAAACGTTGGTTTCGAATTCGGGATGTCCTCGGTTCGGTACCAGGGGCTGACTGTCCTGACTTAGGTTTTTCCACTGTTCTCCTCAGCCACGCCAGGCATATACCGGAATGGTACACTTCGCATAAAAAAAATTGCGACAACGAACGCCGGCCAAATGGCACCTTCTTATCCCATAATCGTGTCTGGTAAACAGACCCCTTCTTTCTCCTTCCTTCGTCTCGCCCATACTGAAATCAGCAAACATCATGAGCACGATTTGTTTTTCAAAATAGACATGTATTGGTATCGATAAAATTAAAGAATAGAAGCGAGACGAATCAATATACATAAGTTGATGGACTGAAAAATTTGAACACATGCAATGAAACATTAAAACCGATGGATGTCTGTTCGATAGAGGCAGTGAAATGAGAGAGAGAGAGAGAGAGAGAGAAAAGGGGAGAGAGAAGAAGAAGAAGTACAGATAAAAATATGGAATTTAAACGTAGTAAAAATATTAAGTTCAGTTCCCACAAATCAAATCCAACAGCAAGAGAGAGGTAACTTTTGAATTTTATAATTTTTCAGGGTTATTCCAATATATAAAGGGTGCTTCAAATATTCATTAAGTCACTTCCAAAATGTAGACCAAACTTGGTGGTCAGATTAAATACTCATGATTCCAGTGAAACTCCAGAGTTTTGAGGCACATCTAACATAATGTCAAAAGTGTAACACACATTCTTTGTTTGCGCGGGGTTAGTTTGCAAATTTGGTGGGGCTTATTAAACATACTGGTTCGGAGTACTTTGTAATCAGGGATTCTGCCGGGATGTTCAGATTGGGAGGGGCGTAAAGTCAAAATTGGGAGGGTGACCTAGAATCTAGCACCGTTTCTATTAACTTTTGTCCGCAATATGTTAAAGTTGGGGGATAGTCTCGAGGATTTGGGCTTACACCCCCTACAGGGGCCGGGTTCTAGCGGAATCACTGATTCTAACAAACCCAGTAGATACCGTAGGCCTTACCTTCTATTCCAGATTACTAATGCAAATTGAACATAAAAAGAAAATGAATCAATGATAATTTTTCTGCTTAATTTCTATCAGAAAGAGATACATATGCAAACAGTGTCAAAAAGAAAAGTTACAAATGTTTAAAAGCAAAATTAGCATGTTCCTATAGGCATAGTAAACCTGACATGTTTCACATTGCAAACGTAAAAAAACAAACAAAAAAAACGTGTAATAGTATGTTGGTAAATTAGAGGATGGGAACGAATTTTGTCCCGAACTAATATAAAAAGATTTATTCTCTTGAAATAGCCAAAAAAGGGCCCAATTTTTACTCATGTCTTAAAATGTGTCTCTTCTGACATGCCACTCTATATTCCACCTATTTCGAATATAACGTTCTAATAATTACAACACTAATGAACTAGTGTTTATAACAATTCGCACAGATGTAATGAGCACGGCAGAGCTGAAACGGGTCACCGGCTGTCGGGGAATGCAGGTCAAGTTTTGGACTGTTTCGTCGGGTGTAAGGTTCGAACCCATGCTGACCCTGTGATTCGATTTAGATCTGATAACTTGTAGGGTGAAGGAGAGATTTTAATTATTTCATTGCGTTTGAACAGTGTTTCTTTCAGGGGCGACCAGGACCGGAGCTGTTACCCCGAGAACACGAAAAATACGACGCCGAAATTCCCAGTTAAATAGATTTTCCAGACCGGGTCAATCGGTTTACGGGGTCACTTATGTTTGGGTCAGGCCCTATCAAAGGGTCACCGAAAGTGGCCCGGAATTGGCTCTGGAACACGCACAAAAAGATACAGTTTGTGTAAAGTAAGAGAAAAATAAAGATAGAGAGAAGAAGAAGAGAAAGACGCAGCGAAGACACGATAACAATACATCAAGAGAGAGAGAAAGAGTGAAACACCAATGAAAAACAAGAAAACTAGGTTATCATTATGCCAAATAGCACACACACTGTTTGCTTGGATTATGACCAATGATGCTTTGTAAGTTCTCCACAACCCGCAGATAAATCTCTGTTTGAATACTTCAGTGTATGCGAAAAAGAAACTGGCTGGTGGGGAATCGAACCCAGGTTTTAAAATTAGAAGTCCAGCAAGCTAGCGATATTCCAAGGGTGAATCTCTACCCAGAACGTGCCTAACAAATGTTATAGTGTTTCTTTCTCAGAATAATAACAGGAAAAGTGCATACTTCTGATCAATGACGTGTTCTTAACCCCCTGAGACTTGATTTGGACTTTTCCAACCAACATTCGTAAATCGTCTTCCTCTCTTTAGTGACTCAGTTGCATCATTCCACAGTCGGAAATATTCTTCGTTTTGTATGAGAAGTAATGATTAGATTATTCACGATTGCTTTGTAAAAAAATCTTCAGCTTGAACAGGATTTGAAACCATGTTGGTGTGTTTTCGGACTGAAATGCCCAGCGCGTTTTCCCTACTCCATCTTCCTAACGAAAGACAGCAGCTATGAATAACCAAGTTCAAATGCGAGGAAACTGTAACATTGAGTCTATGTGTTACATTTTGCCTGTATGTATTGTGTGCTAAGTAAACCCATGTGTATACGTGTCCTTTTTGTCATTTCGAATTATGAAATGAATATATTATGGCAGTTTGAGGAACAAATCCAGTTTAGGGTAAGTATTGCCACATTAAGATACGATCATTTATTGTCGTTTATTTTAACGTGGATTAGCCTGAACGAATCTAACATCACCAAAAGAAAATTGTCGTTAGCAAATGGAGAAGTTAAAACTTCAATTAAAAGTTCTAATACACTTCGCGCAATATGACAAGTTGAACGTAACACAAATTTCGACAGTTTGTATTGTAAGCATAATAGCGCGCAATCTGAGCCTATTTTGATTTAACCAGTTTCAAAATATTCTGTTCAATTTTTGTGATACATTTTCAGTCACAAGTTAGGCACCCATCCTTCCCATGCCGGACGCTCTGCGGTGCACTCAGCCTCGTATCAAACTGAGTACCAGAGTGTTGTTGGTACTCCTGGGCACCTTGGAAGGTAAAGGCGGTCGAGCGTGGGACTGACCACTCCACCTCGCTTCGTACACTAGGTCGAGATATGGAGCGCTACCCCCACATCCCCCATGCGCTGTTCACGGCGCGTGTGTATCGCACTGGTGATAGCTTTTCCTTTACCTTTATTAATTCGTGTAACTGATTAACAGACCGATAAAACCGAAAGTTTTCCAGATATTTCCATGAAATTTGCTACAATTGCTCACAAAATCCCCTTTTAACACTGTGAAAATACTTTTACAGAACAAACTTAATCTCCTTTTGGTGATCCAAACTGAAAAGTGAAGAAGATCGAGATTGAGCGAAGCTAGGGTACAATATTTTATAGACAGAAATCGATGTCTGACTTAATTTGTTGGTACTAATTAACAAAATTAGACAAGGAAAAGTGGTCTTCTGAATTAACATTGTTTTTCCCATAAGCGAGATTCACCTTTGAGTTTGAATTCCCGAAAAGAGGATTAAAATTTAGTTTAGGAACATTATTCTCAGTATCAAAACTTCAGGGTCGTGTAAGCAACTGTAGAAAAATTAATGAAAATAACTTTAGATCTTTCGTGTTTACAGGCCTGTTTCTCAGTAACACGAATTGATAAACAGTATATATATATATGTATGTATGTGTGTGTGTGTGTGGAAGCCTTCAGGAGGCTATTTAATACAACGTTAAATAAATTCGCTTATTACAAATAAGAAAATTGCTTCTGGGGGTCGTCGGGTAGAAGGCACCTTCCAAGGGAGTCGCGGCATGAAAAAGGTTGAGAAACACTGCGCTGGATCGATCCCTGCTCATGCCATGTGCGCTTTGTGGTGGACAAACACCTTGTGTTTCTGGATTTAGTAGAGATACCCTGGAGGGGGGAATACAATTTATTTTATTGATAACAAATTGCAAAGCTATCGTTTAGAATGAAACATTTAAAGTACCTTAAAATATTGGGCCTCTTAATTTTGATTCCTCCATCTGTAATGGAGGCTAGTGCCTAAACGAAAACAGATAAAGAGAAACTGACTTAAAAATTTGGGTTCAGCGATCTCGATTTATCCAGCCGTTTCTAATTTGGTGTTTAAAATTGGTAAACCCTTTTCATTTGGTTAGCCTTCTGCATTTTACGAATTTATGCAAGTGATTAAATTGCAGTAAAGCAGACAGAGAGTCACTGACTTCAAGTTTAACATTAGCGAATATGACCTCGATTAATCTGTTCTTTTCTAAACATTTTCATATGACTATTAAACTGTCTATATAATTATTAGACTAAACCTTGAAATGGTTAAAATTATTAAAGGAATGGTAATCGCTGCCAGATTTCTTTGCATTTGACAGGAATCAAACTAATACGTCCATGCAATACGAACATAGATGACGAGGCTTTGTGAGAAAAGAAGAGCAAGCTTCGGGATTCGAACTCGCGTCACCAGCTTTACGGACGAAAAGGGGAAAAAAATTAACGTGACGAAGCACGCACGGCCACGAAGACATCAGATAAACACATTTCAAGCTCAACTCTTATTGAAGTAAAAGCAAAGTAAAGTTATATAAAACTGATTTTTGTTTCAGTTACAGTGTTTCGTGCATTTATGAGCTAATCTTCTATTGACTACTATTTTGTTAGATTCTATACGTATAAAAAGCATGTTATATAATTTGCTAAAGGTTTCAAAAACAGTATTTAAAGTCCCAAGTGGGAATGAGCAAAACTTAATCGCTAATGATTATATAGCAACATCACTGTATTGTAATTTATTTTACGGCCACTAATATCAAAAGAATAGTTGTAATTTTATTCACATAGTTTTCGCTACATCACGACTAGATATACAAACATTATTTTCTTCACAAAGATTAGTACTTTAAAAACTTCACTAATACACTCATTGTATAAAAACTCGCCCAGTGGTCACTCATGTTGTTGCGAGGTTGCCATATAGCTGAATTTCTGGACTTAAACTTTTTAAGAGCTGCTAAAGAGTGCGCTAACATTTTGATTGTCTAAGTGTTCATGATTAAAATAAGTTAATTTTCTTGAAAAAAAAACGTGAAAGTAGTGACTCCCGGGTTCGATCCCGGGACCTTTCGATCAGCTTTTCAATACGTTAACTACCGGGCCAACCAGTAAGCTGATGAGTTAACGAGGTAGGAGTTGCACGTGTCGGTCGGGGCTGGTGCGGACCTGTATTTGCAGGATTCTAATTCGTGCAAAATGTATATCTTCGTAAAATGATGAATGCTTTTCAACTCAAAAAGTATAGTGAAGTAAAATCGTATTCGCACGATGATAAACGAAAAGATGAGCCAACTTAGGTTAGCCATAAAGAATTACATATCTAAATTGCAAGCCAACCAAAGTTAGACAAAACAAAAAACAACTTTTTGCTCTACTTCTAAAACAAATATTACCCAATTGTCTTCTCTTTATTCTGTTTAGAAGCAACACAAGAAAAAGAGTATTATATTAAAAATGAGGCAACACAAGAAAAACATTATTATTTTGAAAAATTGAGTAAAGTTGGAATCATTTTAGAATTCAAATGAAAAGTTATCTTTTGATACAAGTTTACATGAAATATGATCATGAACTGTATATTTAGAAATAAATTAATACCTACGTGCAGTTTTGCGCTAATCAAGACTTGCCACAGTGAAATATTTCAGACACATACTTTCAATATAAGCTTTAGTAACTGATTACAAATAATTTCAGATTCAAGTTAATTGAAAACAATTATTCTATTCCAGAAATTTCATGTACTAGAAATTATTAAAGATGTGATTTCAGATTTTAGATCCTCAAGACAACCTCTCAAAAAACTTTATAGTATCAAAATTACTTAAAAATGGTACCCAACATTGTACTCAGAAAAAATACTAACAAGTTTTATTTAGACTATAGTAATAATAATAATAAATTTTAAATAAGTATGTTTGGCTTGACTACAACATCACAGTTATCGGATGAATATTTATGGTGGAAAGACATTGCATTTTTAGAGTGATTTTGAACCATACCATATTATTATTTTTTAAAATTAGAACCCATTTGAAAAATGTATGCACGTAATTCCGTTTCCAAACTCTCTTATCAATTATACTTTTCCAGTAAAAAGTAAATTTTGGCTTGTAACGATCCATCTACATACGCTAAAAGTCTGCAGATACTTGTGGACATTTACTTGTGGGTTACAAGTGTAGACGACTACACAGTTATTTCGAGAAACAAAATCACTAGTAATGCTAGTCACATTGTGATACTAGTCCGTTGACTTGTAGCTAGTATTTTACAACCGTAAGTTTGAGAAACAGGGACTTGTGAAGCGAATTGATATTAATAGTGTAGAGACTAGTAAAATTGTTCCAAAAGTTTTGAGAAACCGGCCGCTGAAAGTAGTAATAATATTTCTGGAAATGTAGCTTCAAATAAGAACACTAGTCCAGTGGAACGATGTTAGACTTCCGAGTATTGAAAGTGAATAACAGAGGTTCGAAACCTGTTCTTACCAAAGATCTTTTTACAAGGCAAAAGTGAACAATCGAATAGACACTTCTGTTCGTGAACGTCGAATACTAATAAATGTGGAAGCAGCTAGCCGAATTCCCTTTGGTAGGAACATCCTTGTAGAAAAAGAAGACGACGACAATTAACGAATATTGGTTGGAAGATGCAAACTAAATTATATGTGTGTTAACAGTGCAAATACGAAGAAGTCATTGACCTGAAGCGTCAAGTTTTCTTGTACTTCTTTGACACAGAACAACTGTAACATGTGTTGCATAGATTTTTAGAAGCGAAACGTGTGGTGCAGTGGTTTCGTCTTGACCTTTCATTCCGGTGACCCGGGTTCGATCCGCAGTCAGCGCCGTATTTTTTCAACTTAAATGATACCTTCAACTATTTACAGAACTCAATCAGAAATTCTCCTTGGGTCTGAGAGAAAAGAAGCATCACTAGCTAGAATCAGAAAGTAAACGTTTGTTTGCGTTTGTTCTTTAGGTTATAATACATCAATCTAGTTCCAAGGTTTTCATTGATCTCTATCCTTCTCCTTCTTTCCATGACTTCATTAATTCTTTTTCTTTCTCTTACTAATTCCTTCTCCTTCACACACTCTCTGTCATTATGTGAGTGTGTCTGTGTGTGTGTTTATTCTATCTCTGCAGATTATTATAAACATTAGTTTATTTTTGTCGTGAGGAAAATTGCCCAGTAGTACTTCAGTCAGGATAGATGGTCGTACTAAAACCTTTCGATTGCTAAGCCAACGCTATAGCAACTGAGCTACGGCCACTTGATCCACCTCGGTCTCCATGTCGATCCATCAACACGGCATTAAGAAGCAATATGCCAATTCCTTGAGCGACAGGTTTATATATTTTACTCGTTGGGTTTGCATCTTATTTATAGCTTTTAGGCACGTATGGATCACTCCAAGATAAGGTTTTGTGCAATGTGGTAGGGAGTCGGCCAGGTCATAAAGTGAAGGTATCATCCCGGTACAGGCCTGATGTGGCTTAGGAAAACAATTGGAAATCCTAAGTCAGGACAGTCAACCGCTGGTACCGAACCGAGGACCTTTTTTTTCTGGAAAAAGAAAGATCTTAATTTATCTCAAATATTCTTCACATGATGCTCAAAGATTTATACTTTTATTTGTATCTGTTGAACATATATATATATATATATATATATATATATATA
>JAGDQP010004716.1:13504-43220 GCA_022664845.1 Lepisma saccharinum | reverse complement strand
ATTATATATCATGCAACATATTTTGTGTATTTTGCTGCTAACATCTTCTTTGTAACGTAAATAACAACATAATACCAGAAATTATAAAGTATAAATATCGTGCCCCATTTTTAAGAACTGATAGAAACAGACGTTTTGTCTTGTCTTTCGTGCATAACGTTAGTGTTCTATGGAATACTCGATTCATTAAGAAAGAAATAATTACCTAGTAACCATAGGTTTCAGCTTGAATTTTCGTTTCTCCATGTTCGGTAAGGATCTTTTCTACTGGACAATTTAAATTACGTCTTTCAGTAAATTTCAACTAATGGCCCAACTAAAGTAAAATTGCGTTAGGTTCCCTGTTTTGCTGTTTCAAATGCGATCTCTTTTTTTTCGTTCTTTCGTACATACTACAAGAAACCATAAATAACTTTCCAGAAGCCAGGACATGCGATAATGATTTCTCTTAAAGAAGAATAATATCCAACCCTTGCTCGTTCCGCACACACTCTCAGAATTACACATCGCCCCCTCTACGTCAGTTAGGTGGTCTATCTTCTAGGCTTGGAGAAAAATCGTGTATAATAAAGTCATGTAAACATATATTGACCATGATAGTACATTTGCAACGATTTCGAAAACTTGACTGAGTTATCAATCGAAGTCTTGCAACAGAATAAACAGATCGGTAATTTTTGTTATAGTTCGGCAGCCAAGGGGTCATACCCAAAATTTTTGTATAAAGTTTTTTTTTATCGTTTATAACTTTCAAGTATAGTCTATTTGAGACGAAAATGGATGATGACACCATGTCACCCTTGAGAAACTCCCAGAATTCAAGATGGCGTCCGTCGATGCAATCACTGTTCAATGCATTGTGTCATATAGCTGAATAATGTCATATAACTCACCTACATTTTGTTATTAAGTAAATGTTTTTTTATCCTTAATAACTTTGAAGTAGAGTCTATTTAAGATGAAAAAGGCTTATGACATTTTGTCACCCGTGAGCAACTCCCACAATTCAATATGGAGTCCGCCAATAACGTCACTGTTCATTGCATTGTGCAATACGAGTGAATAATGACATATTATACACCCAAACTTTGGTAATAAGTATTTTTTTATCGTTAGTAACTTTGAAGTAGAGTCTATTTAAGATAAAAATGACTGATAACATTTTTGCCATCCTTATTCAACTTCCATAATCCAAGATGGCGTCCGCCAATAACGTCACTCTAATATCATATGTTACACCCAAAATTTTGATATTAAGTTTTTTATTTTTGATGACTTTTAAGTATGGTTTGTTTGAGAAAAGAATAACTGAAGACACCTTATCACTCTTAGGTAACTCCTATAATTAAATATGGCGTCCGTGGATAACGTCACTGATCAACTCATTGTGCCATATGATAGAGTAATAGCGCATGGCACACTCAATTTTTTTTTGTTTTAAGTTTTTTTTAATGTTAATAGGAAAACTGCTGTAACATCTTGTCACTTAGGAATTCCCACTATTCAAGATGGCATCCGCCGATAACATCACTGTTCAACACACCGTGTCATATAACGTGCAATATCTCGGAAACTATAAAGAGGACAGAGAATACTACTCTGTTAATTACCGATGTCAGTTCGAGATTTTCAAACTGGCAATTATTGCAGTCAACTTGAAGGAGCATAGTGAAACAGTCAACTTCAAGCAGTGTTAAAGCGGCTGCTTCAACAGTAAGATTCACGAAGATATATTTTTGAACTCGTTTTCTTCCAAGTGTGCTTTTATACATAAAAGAATGTGGTTGATACTAAAACATCTGTTGTTTTTAGTTTTGTAGAAAGTATTAAAATGTGAGAACCACAAACCTGAAAAGTTAATTCCAACAGGAGCATCATTTTCCTTAATATGCCAAGCTATCATTAAAATATTTAACATTGGCGTTTGTTATATCTAATAAATACAACATTGCCTTTAAACATCTACACTGGCACTGGTTCTAGCTCATGATGTGGTGATGCATACAAAAAAAATCATGAATATAACTTATAACACAAAATTATTAAGCAAATTGCAATACAATTTCCCTTTTTTCATATTTAAGGATTTTTCACCATTGCTGTTAAATCTACATTCTGGTTTATATTTTTCACTTTGTCTACCCAATTCTCTTTCAATTTCTGATCACAAAACCATTTTCTCATTGTGTCAGTGTGATGCTTTTGCGATATTTTACCTTTTCTACAATCTAGTAGAACACGTACAACCTCACTTAGCTTTCTTATGACTAGGTATGGTCCAACATACAGGGAATATAATTTCTGAAATTCCTTATTTACCTTTGAACTCAGCTTTTCATTTTCTAGGAAAACTAAATCCTCCACATTAATTTTGATACCTGATCGGTTACTTTCTTGATTTCTCCGTTCCCTCTTTGTCGTACTATTTGACACAGCCATTTTTATTTTTGTGCTCCACTCATCGACATCCGATTGAGCAACCCCAAAATGAATTCTTTCTTTCTCAACTAAGTTTACGTTCAAATGTAACTCACCTCGGCTTGTACCCAAATTTTCATTAATACTTTAATTTAAAATATGAACAATTTCATTAACATGTGAGGCCCAAGCGGAGAGTTGATCTTTGCAAAGTATTCGAAATAATTTATTAATTTCTAAGTGTGACCTTTCCACTACATTGATAGCCAGGTGGTATTAGGGAGTGAAATGAACTTTAACCTTATACAATTTCATAGTCATCAAGAATTTTTTTACTACGAAACTGACTCCCATTGTCACAAATTATTATTTTAGGAATACCCATGTGAGAAAAATAATACGTCGTAAGATACTTTAGAACATTTTCTAACTTTTTACAGCTGACCTCATACAATATGCAACAATATATTTAGAATACAAATCTTGTACAGTGAACAAAAATCTATCATTTGTTCCACTGGCAGCTGAGAACGGTCCTTGAAAATCTAAACTAATTGCCTCTCTTGGTTTTTCTACTCTGTAAGTGCCCAACTGTTTCGTTGCAGCGTGATAATTTGACTTTGCTTGCACACAAACTTGACAATTCCTAATGTAGTTTGTATATCTCGTTTCATGTATCGACACACAGTGTTCCTTAAATACTCTTCTGAACACCTTAGTTGCACCAAAGTGACCGGATTTATCGTGATATTGTTTCAGTACCTTTTCTACCAGTGACACAGGGATACAAATTCGAAAGTAGTCGGTGAAAAGTCTTGTTTTACTAAAATATTGTTTTGGAATTTATAATAGTCCTTCCAATTTCGACTTTCTTTAGAGGATCTTCAAGCTCACCATTCAAAAATTGAATGATCGTAGACAATTCAATATCTTCAGCTTGCAATTTACTCAACTCCGCAGGACTGATTTTCTGAAAAATTATTAACGAATACATTGTTTACAGTTATAGTTTGTTCCACCGAATCTGGTACACATCTTAAAATTCCATCAGCTATTGTCCACCCCTCGTATATGTTCCATTTGAAACTGAAACGACCGGAGAACACTATTATCTGTTCTTAGCACGGCAAGAATTCACCAACTGGACCCCAGCAAGAATTCACTGAATTTTAAAACAAAGAACAGTACTGCCAATTATTCTAGCTCCGACGCAGAAAATGCTTTCTCGTTTTGCTTTAAAGTTCGGTTTGCAAACCAAATTGAACGCTTCGTCCCTTTTTCAATAAATCATATAATGATGATGCGGTATCAGCGAAGTTTGGTAGAAATTTATGGGAGAAACTAAGAATTCCTAACACTCGACGCACACCTCTGACTTTTTTTCGGGACAGGAAGTTCCAAAATTGTTTTCACCCTATCGCTCGTGATATAATATGGCCAAGATAGCGTACCTCTGATTTTACGAAATGGCACTTCAGTAACTTCAAAGTAAACCCCGCATTTTCTAACTTTTGCAGTATAATATTTACATGGCATACATGTTCTTCAAATGAAGTACTGGCTATTACTACATCATCAACAAAAACTGTACAGAACTTTGACACTCCGGACCTATAACCTGGTTCATTACTTGCATAAAACAAGATACACCATATTTAATCCATATGGAAGCACCTTAAATACATATTGGCGATTTTCAAACACAAAAGCAGTACAAAGTTTACTTTGTTCTGACAGGGGTACCTGCCAGAAGGCAATTGGCTAATCAATCGTGCTAAAGTACCTTTTGCCATGAAACCTTGTTAATACATCGTTTATTTTCTCTGTTCGAGTTTGCTGAAGACAGATCTTATCATTCAATTTCCTATAGTCAACACATAGCCTCAGGCCAGGCTTTCTTACTGCTAACAGAGGGTTTAGATACGGAGAAGACCTTTCAGAAATCACCCCCAAGTCAAGCATCTGTTGAATTTGACTATGGACCTCTTCCCTGTATTTAAAAGGTAGGAGATACATTTTCGATACCACAGGTAGCTATCTACAAGCTCTATTTTATACTGAAAATCTTTATACCTCCCCAGTTTATCTGAAAACAGCTTCTTTCTACTTGATAGCATTTCTGCAAACCTGTCTTTCTCTGAATTCGACAAACCATCAGAGCTTGCAACACTGTTACGTAAATCAGCGTACGACACCATTGAATTGGCAGTGTACAAAATCTAAACCCAATTTGTTTTCGACCTCATTGTCAAAAATCAGGTAAGCAGCAGTTTTATTACCTCTTGTCCCTTTTCAGTTTGAACTAATATCTCTTTGTTTTTAAAATTCAGTGGTGCTTCAATATAATACAAAAAAATTAACCCTAACAACAGTTCTGCATTCAAATTCTTTGCTACGTGGACTTTAATACAAACTTCCACACCACTAACACTAGTATTTAATTCTGTTGTTCCAATCGCCTTATCTCTCTTACGTCCGGTAAAGTCTACCAATACAATATCTTTTGTTTTATGTAGTCTTTTACATTTTAAATCCTTTGTGATTTTTAACCATGTAGTTAAATTCATTATATTAATATTGCAGCCTGTGTATAACATTGCTAATATTCCAACGTTATTTGTTGTAGTGACAATAATATTATGTAAAACTTTGTGTTAGGTTTGGCAGCAAGAGCTTCACTCAAAATGTTTACGTTTTCTTCATTACAATCTAAAAATATAGTTTTGACAACGATACTGTAAGTAAATTAAAGATATTTTCTTCACTACTACCACAGTGAACTATATTCTTACCATTAGCATTACCATGACTGATTATCTACTCCGGATGCATATATATGCCGAAAAAAACTTACAAACACACTACATTAACTATTGATAAGAACTTTTACATAATCAAGAGATATCAAAACAAAATACGAAAACGAAACTTGTAAATGTTTTTAGTAGGGCGCCCGTTTAACAACTATACGCGCAACCCGACGAAATAGAGCCTGTCTGGGGCTCGAACCGAAATACTCCGAGACGGCGCAACTAAAAAACTCGAGGTTAGAACATTTACGTTCGTCTTTATCGTCTTTAATGTACCACGCGCCACTGTCAATCGGCTACTGGCTCCCAGATCTCTCCCTCGACTTTTTGGCGCAGGAATGTCGGAATATCCATCTGTTTTTCGTCTAAACTATAACAAGTCCACTTGATTTCCTATTTCACCCTGCTGGAGGTATAGAGTGGAGGGTGAAAGATGAGGAACACAGGAAACCAACATTCCTAAAAAGCGAATACTATTATGGCATCGTTTGGATCTGTCATAAAGTTATTTTCGAGTTTGGCATCAGTATGCAAACTTAATATGATCTCAAGGTTTCGGAACTTAATATGATCTCAAGGTTTCAGAACTTACAATAATTGAGGATAATGACGATGATTCCACCTGCGTGTGACCTCATGAATGATGAATCTATCTATATATCGATCCGCGAAGCATTCCGGAACCCAGGATTATGTAGTATTACACTTGTCTTTAAGAAAACGATCCTCAATAGTACAAAAATATCTTTTCATGGATCTGAGGTGCACTAGGACGTAGCGATGGTAATTAGTGTGCCCTGTGGCGAAGAAGTAGAAAATCAAATCGAGAATTGTAAGCCTGTGTACATACATGCTAATCACCTTCTTTCTTTGCCCTTACCAGCTATATCAGTAAACTTACTTTATGAGCACATCAAACAACAGACGATATATTATATTGGCATCCTAAAATAATGATGAAATAACTAACATTCTGTATGATTCAATCATGACACAATGCGTTGAACAATGACGTTATATGTGGTTCCATCTTGAACTGCGAGTGTGGCCCAAGGATGAAACAGTGTCAGAAGCCATTTTAATTTCAAATAGACTCTACTTGAAATTTACTAACAATAAAAATACTTATAACCTAAATCGTGGGTGTAGCATATGATATTTTCTGTCATATGGCACAATGAGTTGAACAGTCAAGTTATCCACGGTCACCATCTTGAAATTGTGTCAGCCATCTTCATCTCAAATAGACTCTGCTTCAAAGTTAGCAATGAAAGTACTTAATACAAAAATTTAATGGTTTATCATTAGACATTATCCAGTGATATAGCACAATGAGTTGAAGAGCAACGTTATTGGCGGACTCCATCTTGAAATAGTGACATTATTGGCGGACTCCATATTGAATTGTGGGAGTTGCTCAAGGGTGACAAAACATCATCAGCCTTTCTGATTTTAAATAGACAATATTTCAAAGTTACTAACCTTAATGTCAAACTTTAGGTGTGACTACATGTGGTGCAAAGCATTGAATAGTGATGGTATCGGTGGGCACCATCTTGAATTGTGGAAGTTGCTCAAGGGTGACAAGGTGTCATCATCCATTTTCGTCTCAAATAGACCCTACTTAAAAGTTATTAGCAATAAAAAAAACTTTATACAAAAATTTTGGATTCGGACCATTTGGCTGCCGGACTTTTAGACCTACAAAAGTCTTTAGTCCGTTTCCAATTTCATTTTTCCGTTTGTATATAACTAAGGTAGATAGAGAGAAACTGTTTCAAGATTATATTTTACAGGCTTTATTATTTATCTAGTTGTTAGTAATCTAGTAAGAAAATATGTACTGATAGATAAATTAGAAAGTGAATTAATAATTAATAAAACGTTAACATAACCTCACAACACAAGTTATTTTCAATAACAGAGGATGCAGAAAATTACTCCCTAATTTGTGCATTTGGCTCAATTTTTCTTATACTTAGATGACCACGTCGCAACCTTTAAGCTATTTCTTTCGTTTATAGAATCTTATTCTCTATATATTTCTCCTCCTTTTATTATAAAAATGACCACTCCAGGGTTGAAACGTCGCCATAACATTTTAATGTTTTCTATGTTTTCTGAAGAAATGAAGACATTTTGTTCCAGGTAAGAAAGATCGATTGTGATTACACTGAGTAATGCCAATATAAGAATGTTTTGTGGAAAGAGAAGAGAAGCTGTTTTCACGTTTCGATTTATATCTTACAATTGAAATTGTACACGTTTGAACATACATTAGGCAGTTGCTTAGTTTTCGTTGTTTTGACAAGGACAATAAAGGTAATAGCCATATGGAATAAATACCTTTTTAGTTTGTAAAATATACCATTGTACCACTCAATCACTCTTTTCTTATTGTGTGAAATATTATGGTTTGTTCCTACCTCCTGTTTTACTGAAGCTCCGTAAGTTGAAAGCAAATAAAATACTGCATTAAATCACGTTTTCAAGACAACTACTAAATTTCAACTAAGGTTCAGGGTTAGTCAAACACATATTTGATAAGAACCAAAGTTTAAGATTAATGGTTGCTCACCTATCATAAGTTAGTTTTAGTTAGATTATGAAATATTACCGAATCTATCATATAAAGGCATCTGGAAATAACGCTAATAATAAAGATTTCCCATTTGCTGAATGTAGTCGCTCTATTAACGAAAACGATTCAAACTTACAAACAAATACATTCTACATTAGAGCAACTAACTTTACACATAAAGACAATCGGCACTAAATCCGATTAGCGTAATGTATTTCCATTTATATTATGATGACAACCCATTTTGTCACCAAAACTTCACCTCATCAACACAAGAGTTATAATCCATTCAGTAGTATATACTCCACGTAAGCTAAACATCTCCAACTGTTTACGTTGTTAAAGAACAGAAGCAAAAGACAACTCTATTTACATATTATACACTTCGGAAAGCATTTTACCCAACGCTGTAGTTTTCCACAAACTGAAATAAAAGTATTAGATTCAGAATCAATGTGATCATCTCACATTTTTTTCAGTCCTAAGGTTTTCTCAGAAAAAGCTACAGAAGCAAAACCGTTTTTGTTACCCAATCCCTTGATCTATGGGACTTGCGGCTATGGTGTATAGGGCATAAAGATCGGTACTGCGAACAGCGTGGGTTTGTACCCAGTTTGCAGTAATCCTACAGAGGGCTTTACCATGCATTTCATCCAGACGATTGTTGGAAAGATTTTTACAATACGAATTTTTCTTCTACTCAAAGTCCTAATCATTTTTATGAAAGTTTTACGCTTCTAGGAACATCATCCTTTAATCCACTGTAGCTCAAAATTATAAATTTAAACAAATAAATTATGACCATATAATTGTAATGTGCTTGAACTGTTTTCCAATACAAGTAGCATATGAACGTTTAATGAGAAGATAAAATAAGCTTTCAAGAATTACACACAATTCATTAGAAGTACGTAATTTAACTTTTAGTAACAATTGAGAATAGTTGAATAAAATAGTTCGTTTATTAACAATTTCGTTCAACTATTATGTGGGGGTAGTTTCTATATTGTTGATTTTCAGTCTAATTCATCTGGTATTTGTATTTTGAACATTCTAGTTTGCATATGGAAGTAGAATTGATATAATTATTTCTATCTTATTATACTCTCCTACTAGAACAAATCAACAATGCTGTTGATGTAATTGAAAACATATGCAAAGATGCCAGTACCTAACATCATTCTCTATTTACATTGCAGTATCTCACATCGTTGTTTATTAGTTTAACTCATAACCTACGAAATTATGGTAAACTGACTTGAAAACATTAACAGGAGATATAAAAACATTTTAATGTTAATTGTAAATGTTTTATATATATATATATATATATATATATATATATATATATAAAAGGTTAACAAACTTTAGCTTATATTTTGTTTGCTATTTACTTGTATTATGTAACATAGCTGGATAATGTACTACATTGTAATGATGTAACCTATTATCAACAGTGGATCTGAATTATATAACATAGCTCAATAATACACATAGCATAGGATTTAAAATTAAATTTACTTTATGGAGGTTATATTGCCTCGAAAAGAAAGTAATGTATTCTTTTCCTTGTTACAAGACAAGAAATACAATTTGACGTTACAATGAACATTCTTCTTTTCAATTTTGTTGATGTAAATAATTTCATCGCGGCACGGAAAATCTCTTCATTAGTGATAGTTTTGGAAGATTTTCTCCTAGACTTTGCAGGAACATTGTGTAATGACAGTGAATTGTCAGGGGTCTCCAACATACGGCCCACAAAGGTGTTGAACCCGGTCCGCGGTTTGTGGCAAATTTAT
This sequence comes from Lepisma saccharinum, assembly GCA_022664845.1. NCBI lineage: Eukaryota > Metazoa > Arthropoda > Insecta > Zygentoma > Lepismatidae > Lepisma > Lepisma saccharinum. The sequence goes on along the minus strand of JAGDQP010004716.1, from coordinate 33,609 downwards.
AAAGCAAACTAACCTAGTGCTTTCACTAACTTAACCTTCTTGACGTAGATGCTTATTGGAATATTCAGGCATGTTAAGGTTTTATCTAAAGAAAGATATATTAACATGTAACCTAGCCTTCTCAACTTACACTTTCAGCAAAGATAGAGTTTTATTATCCAGCCCTCATAACCAATGACAAGGGTGTCGGGCTTCGGAGCGGCAATGCGGAAGCACGTAAGTTCGTATACCACGGCCAACCATCTTAAGGTTTCTAGGGTTTTCCTCAGTTTCACCAGGAAAATGCCGGGATAGAGTTTTAAAACTTCGTACATCATCAATTGCCAGTCAATGAAGAAAGAAAATGATTCAGAATCATTGCACTTGTTTCCAAAGAAAATTCTTGGTGACTTGAAGGAACCGTTTCAAACAGATTCTCAGATTTAGGTGCCCATTAGATGAGGATTTTCGAGAACCCTTTTTCTTCTTAAATTGAGGATGTTCCACCAGCACTGAAAAGGAACTCATAGATTTTCAAGCTAATGGCCTCTTGAAGGACATGTTCAAAATTCAAATAAGGAATCCTAATTAAGTTTTATGCCTTTCTTCCAGAAGACTTTCCAGAAATCATATTTTGCACGTGGTTACTTTTCTGTATTTGGAACTACCTATTATAGTGAACAAACCTCTTCTGTGATGAAGTTTACAAAATCGAAGTACAGAGGTAATTTACTGAATTTGAATTTTATTTAAGACCTTTAGGCATCGAAGGCTCAGGTTGAGAAGTTATTAAATGATAACTATTAGCGAGAGATTTTAGTGATACAACGGAGTAAATTGGAGCCACAATATGACAAAATTCTGGATTTAAAACCTACGTTCAATGTATTTCACTGGCATGAATTGGTTTTAAACTGCACGTAAACAATGATGTGCAGTAAACTTTATTTTTTATGCTGTACTAATCATAATACTTTGTATAACAAACTTCTCTTTGTATATTTTCTTTACTCCTTAGAATCACCCCATAGATCATCCAAAGTCGTGGAAAACAGGTTATGTTTGGTTTAATTTGGTTAGCTTCTACTTAATAATACTTTCATTTATCTTATGTTTAACGATTGAATTCACTAGGAATCGGATTTAAAACCACATGTGAAGGGGAGCGGTTATATATCATCTGGGGGATTCTGAAGAGTATCCTGTATTTTTGATAAAATATACTGATCTGGCTCCCGCAATGTCTCCAAACTTGATACATGGCTAGTATGGCTTAACAAGTTGGAGACACCTGGATAAGATTATTAGAAGTGCGAGATGAAAATATGATGTATACTTGTCAGGGAAGCAAGTACTGTGACATTACAAGATTTGCTAATCATCGATTCATCTAGCAAGATAACTCTTGATATATAATCTTGAAACGTATTATGCACCATGTTGACATTTGAAGATTTCTTGCGTAAAACATTACATGCGCCAGAACGGGAAATAGTCAGTACTTACAGGAATCTCTACAGAAACCAGCTTGAATCATACCAATTTCTCTGTCTTGGAGATCACTTACGAACGACTTAAAAGAGAAAACGGCCTTCACATTGTCTTCGACAGTATTACCAGTACCATATAGAATACTGTTCGATAAAAAAATTACTGTGGCACTTCTAATGCTTTCTACAAGATGTCTAGAGCTGTGGATGCGTAAATTATGAAATTTCACTGGTTTCGTTTTAAGATCTAGTGTCTCTGGTATCTAGAGTCTGCCTTGAACTTTGTCTAGTTTATCCTTCTGTTAAATATTTATAGTATTGTTAACTTTGTTTCACGTGCATAAATGAAATTCGACATTCTGTTTTCAAAGCTAGCAATAATTTTTCTCTTACCATTTCTCATCACCGCCTTCTAATTTTATATCCGGTATAGGAGGCATCTTCTTATTCAGGTACGCAGAAGATAATTTCAGTAGGTCCTAAAAAAGAGAGAAGAAATTATAATGATTTCATATCATGATTGTTACATAATACACAAATTATAAATAAACTAACGATAACGTATTATATTTATTTATTAGAAACTAAACCACTAAATTTATTCAAAACAATGATACTTAGATTATCCAGAAAATTATTATTTTTTAAATAAAAGTTGGTTGCTACAAACTAGATCTACCAACTGCCAGAGACTTCTCTTTTCCTATTATAAGTTTAATTGAGTTGAGTTGAATTTATTTATGACTTTTAGGCATATATGTCTCAAACCTTCTTATCTTTGATGTTGTGTGGAAAGCTCTCTTCCGAACTATATTTGTGTACTTATGCTCATCATCTATATTGATAATACATTTCCCGAAGGAACCTTCAAAATATTTCGTTCCCCTCAATACATAGTTTCTTTATAATATGTTTATTTGTTACATGTACAGAGTGTTTAAAAATGATTGAGAGAAATTGAAGGACAAATTCATGAAACAGAAATAAGAGACAGTGTTTCTCTGAAGGAATTTTTGGACATGCAATTCTCCGGAATTAGAGGCATCCAAATGGACCATGGCATCGTCAGAAATTACATATCTCGAAAAATAATGACGTAAAGTGTATTGCAATGAAAGTTGTACTAAATACATTTATTTGGATTAGGTTTATGATTGAAGAATGCAGCTTAGTGGGCACACATATTCTTATCTACTGCTCAATGTCTATAGCTTGATAATGAAATTCTTCAGCAATGAATTCCGGTTCACTACAGTTCTTCAATCATCAAGTTTGCTTAAATACGATTCCGAGGAACAGCTTCGATTGTGATTTCCTAAGTCGACTCATCTTTTCGATATTATTTGTGCTGCACGAACCAGCAGGTCAAAGCTACTATCTAAGGATAGTCGAAATCCTACCAGGAGAGGACATATATTAACTAGTTAATATCTATACAACTAGTTAAATAAGAGATATAGAGATAAATAAGTGATATTTTAACATTGGTATAAATGAAAGCAAAATTAAAGTATTTAATTCAAAATCTATTACCATAGTTCACTGAAACAGTTGTAGCTACCATGCCATTATGAATAATTGAAGTTCAGTTAAAAAGTCTTACATATCCACAAAGATCATCTTACTATATCAAAACAACATGTAGTTTATAACTTCAAGGATTGTATCATGCTTCAAAAGTTAGCATATTTGAAAGCTTCGAATCATTTAATTTAATAAAAACAGGCTGACAAGGCTATACACTTAACTTGATTGTAAAAAATAATAATAATAATAAAAACTTTTAAAGACATTTTTTTTAATCAATTCGTACTAAAAAGTAAAAAAAAATGCTTTGTTTATGGGGAGCGCCAATCCAATAATTTGTAAAGTGACCGTATATGAGAGCACGCCCCATGCTTTTCTTTTTAGCCATTCATAAACAAAATTATTTTTTACGAGTTATTTCGATGTTCAGATACATTTTCTCAAACTAAATGTTTTGTGACCCAAATCCTAAAGTGTTCTGCAAACAGGAAAACCCAGCCTAGTTGCAGGCTAGTATTTATTTTAGGATAAAGAGGTTAAGAATAAAATAAAATATTAAAATTTGCTTTTAAAATATTTAAATATATATAAATATGAAAGTAACAATAGAATATTGTATTGTCACCGGACTTACATCATTCTGCAAAATTGCATCATTCTATGACGTCGGGAAATGAGTTCAATTAACGATCCAAGATTTGATGACACCACCAACCATTGTGAACTAAAGAAAAGAATGTAAAAAACAAAACAAGCGCTTGTTGTGTCTTTATACAATAACGTTAAGTGTATAGCCGTGTCAGTCTGTTTTGATTAAATTAAGTGTAGATTCAAGATCTCGATTTAATTATATCCACTTCGAATTATATTTTAATTCTGTCGTCTAATTGAGCACTTCTCTATCTAAAATAAATCACAACGTACATTAGTACAGAAGATTCATATTGAAATAGATACATCTGAAACTATCTGAATGTTATGCAGAAGAGGTGCAAAATGATGTGTAAAAGAGAAGTAGGGAGTTTATTGTTCTTAAGGGTGAATGTTTTAACACTTAATGTGCATATTTCAATTTTAAAATTACTTTTTATTAGTGTTTAAAAAGTATGCAGAATTGGTGCGCCAGGGCCACCAATCATTAGATTTAGCCACCTGGAGTTGCACCTGGTGGCCAATTTTGCCCACCAGTTCTTTACTCTAAATTGTTATAATTTGGACGTTCTGGTTTGAAAAACATACTTGGAAGATAGAAAACGAATGGAAGGAAGGACAGTTTCACTTTTTTTGTTTACATGTTAATTCATTCTAGTTCTTCGCTAATTTCAATATTATATAACATGCATGTATTTACATTTAACGTCAATAAAAATAATATATTTTGAGGCCACCAGTGATTAAAAAAATATTTCCGGTGGCCTCATTGGATACCAAATTTTAGTTAACTTTTTAAACACTGCTTTTCATATACCTCCTGAACGTGTTTAGAATAGCTCTTGGTAGTAAGAGGTTCTTTACTCATGTTTCCACCAAATTTCTTCAGCGTTTAACAAATAAAATGGATGATTTACTGTGTTCTTCGTAGATCACTTGGGTGAGGCTACTGAGACAATCTGGGTTCTATTCTTGTTCCCGCAAACTCTTTTACTTCCCTTTCTAGAGTTATTAACACACCCTAACTTGTAAAAATCCATTTGTACACACTTTGCATACTTAACATGCATAGAAGGGATCAAAGGTTGACCTCTTTTGAGGTTTGCAAATGCACTTTATTTCACAGTGTTGACCGCAGGTTTTTACTACATACTTTGTTAGTTTCGATGACGTAAGACATGGAATGAGATCTTAATTCTTCCAATTCTTACAAAGCCGCTAAATTGGCGCAAAACTATGATCATCGCGCTATTATGATTTAAAAGTAACATTTTTTTGGTCAGTTATTGGTAAAAAAAAAATTAAATATATTTTCCTGCAGATTTAAGGTGTTACAGTTTAAACGCAATTTTTATATATTTATCCAGTGTTATTCCAGTTTTCTAGTAGTAATATTTAGTGTCATAACATTTGAAGTGAGCCAGTGCATTGCTCCTACAAAGATAAGAATTTCACCTAAGTTAACAAGACTTGGAATAACACACCACACAAGTTTTATAGTTCTAGTTTTACACCTTGTTAGTTAGGACAGAAACTTACAAATAGACCCACAGTTTCTTTCTTTATAAAACACCTTGCTTATCACCTAATGAACTTTTCGGAACCATATATGGTTAACGGTTCATAATAGAGGAACACTGCCTAGGATGATAGAGCAAAACAGAGAAACTATCAGGAGAAGAGGTACTAACAAGTCTTAGGAATTTCCTATTTCACTTATTTTAGATCAATAAGCCTGGACAACACTGGAAAAAGTTGCACATGAATAAGGTATACTTTTCGTGTTCAATTTAATCACCTAAACACGAGAATACTGTTAAAAATTGTCAGTTGTTCTTACACTGTTGATACTTAAATGTCTTAACAAACGGGTCCATTAACTTGCCCTTCTCCCCCACCAACACACCAAATTTGAGAAATAAATCATCTATCATTTTGCACCCGTTTTGCACCGCAACGGTTAAAAAGTTATACTCTCTTCTATTTTTTGGAAGTGACAAGTTAATGGTAGCCCCCTTCAGTCAAAATTTTCGAAAACAGATAGTGTACCGGTCTGTGCTCATTTTGCATCGTTTTGTACCCAAGTTTCGCGTTTTGCACCTCAATGGTTAAAAAGTTATAAGCTCTTAAATTTGTGGAGGACCAAGTTAATGGTATCCCCCTAGAGTAAAATTTCAAAAATCAGGCAGTGACACATAGTGCAACACATTGCAATCGTTCTGCACCGTTTTGAACCAAAGTTTCGCGTTTTGTACCGTAACGGTTAAAAAGTTATAAGCTATTCTATTTTGGAGACCCAAATTAATGGTAGCGACCCATCAGTCAAATTTTTCGAGAACAGACAGTGTACCGATCTGCACTCGTTTTGTATCGTTTTCCATCCCAGTTTCGCGTTTTGCAGAACCGTGGTTTAAAGTTAATAGCTCGTATATTTTGGGACAGCCAAGTTAATGGTAGACCGCTACAGCAAAATTTCAAATTTTGAGAGTGATACATAGTGTAGTAGTAAGGGTAAGCGCGCATATTTGATCAAAATATTGAGAAAGGGAAGAAAAATCAGCCGATTAAAAAATCACTAAAGTTGTTATGTTCCCGCACTGGGAAACTTAAGAAGCTCAGCATCGAAATGGATTTCAAATAGACGGCTGCAAATTGTTTCTGTTTTTGTGAAGAGCTTTGTAAACTTCATAGTTTCGGCGATTTTAGTCAATAATGACTTCGCTACTTCTTGATTCCACTAATGTCTCTAAAATTCACAAACATCCATCCAGGCCCCAGCGGAGATTCGAGTCCAAAACCTTGGAGAACAACACGACTATAGCGGTTCGTCTGTTCTTCTTTTATGATGAAGTAGAAAATACAAAAAGAAAAGCCATAGGATTCATTCAACTGCAAGCCAGAGACTACTCAGTTCTTCAATTCTGGTTTGTAGTTCTTCTGCACTTACAGCAAACAGAACAATATCATCAGCGAATCGTAGCTGATGAAGATATACGCCATTGATCTTCATTCCAACTTCAGCCCAGTTTAAATTTTGGGACACTGTCTCCAGGACCGCAGAAAACAGTTTTGGAGAAATTTAATCATCTTGCCTTACCCATTTTCCAACTTGATGCAGTCTAATGACAAATGTGGTAGTCGAGTAAATGTTTCGTGGCAACTTGATGTATACACTTTCGATGCCTTGTTGTTCAAGTGCTCGAAGTGCTGCTGACAAGGATACAGAATCGAAAGACTTTTCAAAATCTATGAATCCCAGACACAATGGAAGTTCATATTCATTAGTCCTTTACGTAACTTCATTCAATGTTTGTATGTGGTCCACTGTGCTAAATCCATAATGAAATCCGGCTTGCTCCCTTCCCTGGTTAAAATCCGTCTCGTTCATTACTATTCAAAATAACTTTGGTGAACATTTTATATAGAACTGAAAAGTAAACTAATTGGTCTGTAACTTTCGACGCGTTCTTTGTCCCCTTTCTTGTTCAACAAAATGATGATAGCATTATTCCAGCTTGACAGTATATTTATCTTCCTCAGTCACATCGAGAATAATTTAGCAAGTTCCTCTTTCATCTTTTCGCCTCTCCATTTAATCATCTCCGCTGTGAGTCCAGCTTCTCCTGGCGATTTTCCGTTCTTCGTCCCTCGAAGTACTTTATTCATTTCTTCTTTCATTACGCCAGGAACTTCTAAAACATTTGCTTCTGAATCTTCATTTCCTAGTTCTTCTTCGGGGTAGTACAATTCTCTGTAGAAATTTTCAATTTTTTTTTATAATTTTCTCCTTATTTCGTGTTATGGTCTCTTCTCTCTTATGATCTCTTAACTGCAATTATTTGCTTTTCTTCTATCATGAGCTGCTGTTTGGTATTCTTCAGGCTCTTGTTTTTTTTCGATTGTATTTCTAACAAGATGCTCGTTGTATCTTCGTACAATCTCTCTTTTGTTCCTTACGGTTTTATTTAGTTCTATGTACTCAATTCTCTCAATGTAATTTTCCTCTTCTTTCATTTCCCTTCTTTTCTTCATAAAGAGTTTAGTTTCTTCTGGGATCTTACTCTCTTTTTTATTTTTGATGCCTGCTATTTACTTGGCTGTCTTTCTTATTATCTCAGTCAGTATTTTATTTCTGTTATTGGCATCTTCTTTATCCTCTACCTCTTCCAAGGCGCTGGATCTGTTGCTTAGATCTACCTCGAATATCTGTCTGTTTTTCCTAGATTTTTCATATATAAAATTGACTATTTTCCTCTAATAAGCTTTTTTCTCTCAAGTCTAGTATTTAGTTTCAGCTTACATCTCAGTATCCTATGATCACTCGAGATTTTGAAACTGTTCAGAACAGACACGTCTTGCAGAATTGCTCTGTTATTCGATAGAACGTAGTCTATTTCGTTTTAGGTCCCATTTGGTCCTTTCCATGTCTACTTCCTCTGAGTCGGTTCTTGAAAAATGTACTGGAAATGAACAGTCTGTTGGCTTCTGAGAATTCTACTAACTTGTCTCCTCTCTCGTTTCTTTTGCCAAATCCAAAGTTTCCCACTTTCGTGTCACTGCTCTGCTTAGTTTCTACGTTCGCATTGAAGTATCCCAATACAATTTTGTATTGCGAATTACTACTATCCAAAATCTTCTGTATCTTCTCGTATAGGTCTTCGACTTCCTCCTCCGGATATGACGTTGTTAGAGAATATACTTGCGTAACTTCCATACTGTATCTCTTGTTTATCTTTATTACTACCCGTGCGATTCTATCTGAAATTCCTTCAATTTTTGTAATCCGTATCTTCAGGTCTTTATTAATTATAAAGCCAACGTTTGTCGGTCTTCTTTATTTCTTCCTTTGAAGTAGAACGTGTGCCCTGAAGGTAGTTCCAACTGTTTTTCATACTTCCTCCAAACTTCTGATAGTTCTGTGGTGTGCCACTTAATCCTCGTAAGTTCATTCTCTAATTCTTTTAATTTGTCCTCTCCTGCAAGTGACTGACAGTTGAGAGTCGCCACGTATGAGTCCGTTCGAGTTGCAGTGTCGGTATTCTCGCAGTCTACAGTCCAAACCGAGCATTTTGACCCTCGGACTTACCGCTGCCGTTGCCAGCTGCTGGTGTTGAGATATTGTGCAGCTAATTGAAACACGAATTCTTATTGGCAACGTTACAGCAGCTAATGGGGATCAATGACTGCTATTTATCATGACTCATGAAAACTTTTAGTGAATACAGACAAAACACGATATTTATATGCACGTATCAAAACAGGTTTTGCAACTTTAATAACTGACCTCACATAAGTGTTATGTTCGTTTGGTATGTTAAAGAGCTCTGTAGGTACATGTTAACTGTATAGCTGGGCAGGCAAAGCTTCGTCAGTAGATGATGCAATATCTTATTTACATTGTGTGATGACTGCACAAAGTTGAGAGCCAGAGCTTGGGTTGTGCTAACTCTGGATGTTATGCTGGTGAAGTTACAGGGTACAGTTATTTTAGACTAAACGATATTTGATGTGAGTGAGACCGTATGCACTTCATTATTTTACCAGAACACAATCTTTTTCTATGTCAAATTGCAGAAGATGTACGATTACACTTTGGTCATATTTTCGGGACATGTAGCCGTTATCAGATAACTGGCAACGTACAGAGCCGGCCCAGAAGTGATCGTCCCAGATCAACAACAGCAATAAATACCGTTACATATTAGATGGTGGGTTGTGGGCTCTGTTAGGGTATTGAAACTGTGTTCGAATAGCAGATTCTCGATGCTAATAACACTGATGTGTTGTTCCAAAAATTTTGAGATAGTCTCCAACGAAGATCTTTAGTGAATACACTGGTAGAAAACGAGGCATCGATATAATTTGATGTACCTTTCGCAGCTTCCAAGGGGAATTGATATCATAAAATTAAACTGACCGGGCTCTTTGACCAGGTGGAGAAATGAAACTTGAACTTCCTACTTTTCTGAAAAGTTAATTTTTATTTATTCCAACAGTTAGTTTAAATAACAGTTGACTTTTGACTTTAAAAAATACTGAAGTTAAGCAGATTTAATTCTTAAATCTAGGCAAATAAATTGAGTTACTTTTAGATGTGATCTATTATCTATGTTATATGTTGTATGTCTGTTTATATGATATTTACTAGTAAAGTAAGTTCCATTCATCTCTCCTAATTATAAGTTTCCTACTATGTAAACTTGCTAACGAGCAACTCATGTAGACCTATATGCTGTGTCAAGATAGACCGCTCTATTTGCAGCATCTGAGGCGCTAAAAGAGTTGCGGGGTGGAGCTACATCACTCTTACAATCAAACATGAGCAAAGTTTTCCGTTTTGCTTTGCAAGTAAGAGAGCCACATTCTGCTTGACAATTTTAGTGTGTCAGTCATCTGCAGATTAGTAACAATCTACAGGTAGAAAATTCGCCATTTTAGAGCTATTATTAAAAATGTTTTGGAATATTATGCTACATTATAATCACTTCTGACACACGAGTATATAAAATAGAAAATAATTGTTATTTTGGTAATAAAAGACCATATCAAATCAAAGCTCATTAGCAGTGAACATCAATTTATCACAAAATTTGAATACACACTGTCTACTCTGTCTAACTAGAGAATTCGTCATTGATGATTTGGTGATTTCTCCATTTTATCGAGTACAGTCTATCTCCGAGATTAAAGTAGATAGATCATATGTTTTAAACATTTTATTTGTAAATTATCTTAATAACTAACGGCTTCTAACCTTCCCCAACCAGTATACTCTTAAAATTTTACAAAACATTAATGCACCGGCTAGGATTCGAATCGAGAATACTCTGGCTTGGGTACTTAATTATTTAAGCCTTGTGTTTCGAAGAACTGCACCACAGTGGCTGGATCATTATGAGTAACAAAATCATGAATATAGACGTACATACTGAATATTTTCCATATCCTTGCACTTTCGTAATAATACATTTCAAGGGTGATTGAGTTTTCAGTGAGACTCTTTCTCATTGTATTTACATGTACGCAATATGCATACAAATTGTGAAGACTCGATCAAAAACATATTATTCAACGTTTGTTTCCTCCTTGTTGTTATGGACTATAATTGCAATGTCTTCCTACACGAATTCAATTTAAATTGATTATTGAAAGATCTATGTCAAATTCAGATATCTCTTTGGGAAGAGTGGTGAAAAAATCATAGAGATTTTTGTGTAATTTTATTCATAATGAAATTATCAGACGCAACCAATCGTAAAGGTACTTTTAGGTTCTAAAATTATTTTTTCCAGCATAATGTGTGTTGAGAACACATGAAATGTAAACAGAATTGATTTCTTTTAGGAAAGGAAAAGACTTACCTCAGCATATGTTTTTTCTATAGCAGACCTCTTATTAGTAAAAATCCTATAAAGAGAAGAAGAGACAACCATGTATTAAAACTTAGTTAAGATTTGGTGAGATAAAGTCACGTTACACACTAAGAATGTTTCACATAAAATTCGAATAATTTAGTCTATTATTAACAAAGGCAAGTTGTTTAACATAGACATGTCCAGGTACTCTCAACCGAATATGTATATGTGGAGCACAACATTTAACTTCTTTTATTTAACCTTTATTTATGGGCAAGACACGCAGCTCGTCTTTTTAGACTCGCCTTTTTTTGATTTATTGTGTATGCCAAAAATACGAGCCCTAAAGTTAATTTTTTTTGATGAAATATTGTAATAATGGTAATGATTTTCTTCTGTACTGAAAAATATAATTTTTGACTTAGTTCCTTTCAACATTGGAGGATGTTCCATTTATGTTGAGAAGTAAGAATTCGTAGCTAAACATAAAAATCAATAGACTACATATTGAAATTGAGAGCCTCTGCGTCTATATTCATACTTTATATCAAGAAAAAAGGTATCTAGAAACCGACGCATAATACTTTATTTAAAAAAAAAGTAACAAGTGAAAGACATCGATACTCTTAAAAATCATCGCAATACTTGTATTTTCACCATAACTGAATTAGTTTGCAATTAATTAAACATGTATCAGCATGAATGTGTATGTGTGTATCTTGCGCAAGAGTGATAAATAATCTATATTGTATATGTAATAATTATCACGTATGAATATATTTATATGCCATGCCTAACTTGTATATTTTCTCTTCTTCTTCTTCTTTTTTTTGCTTCAGAGGAGAGCATTTACTTTGTCAATGGATAACATGTGTTCCAGTTGAAACTTGTGTTCGAACAACCAAGCTCTTTACCGCGCTGACTCCAGAGTTTAAATTCTATTGGTTGGAACAAAGTTTTTATTTTAATTATAGTGGAATTAACGAGTCCTGAAGCTTGACTTCATTCCTACCTTTCCGCCATCCAATGAAAGTTTGGGATGTGTTCGGCTGCCCTAACGGGGTCATCCGAACCAGATCACGTGAAACTACATGCTCGTGACCCTGCGCCACGATTGGTTAAAGCTCAAGCTTCAGGACTCGTTAGTTCTACTATAGTAATGGCTTGCTTTGGTGACTATATAAAAAATGGGTAACAAATTTCGAGAGGTCGGAATTTACAGGGTCACAATACTGAATAGACTGAGGTAGAAAGACGGTTCTCTCTCAAGCTCTTTTTGTCTTAGTGACAAAGACCGATTCCCGAGACCCACAGCGAGCAGATGGGAGTAAGTACAAACTATCCACGCCCGCTTCACGGGGATAATAATATTTAGTTTCTAAATTCCAAGAGATTTACGCTTCTACGCTTCCGATCCGTACAAAGTATTACTATATGGAAAGTAATCCTGTTATAGGTTTCGGAAGAGGTATCTTGGGCTGCGTTTATCGTTGCATATCTTGTTAATATAGTGAAAAAATTGAGTTCACGTGGTGAATTACGAGATTGTACCGTAAGTTAAGGCCCGGAACGTTTGCAATTACATACTCACTTTGTAGGTACGTTTCTTTCTATTCCTGACCACGGTTATGTAAGTAATTATAGAGAACCGATATTTCGCGCAAGTGCTTGGTCGATAGTAACAGTACATGAATAGCCTACTTGTTAGTAAATTTGAACCAGATACAGAATCCGAATCTCTAATCAATCCACAATTCCAATAGTTATTTTTCTTTTCAAATTCAGCAATAGTTCTTCGATTCCTGATCGGTATTTATTCAATAAACAAGTATCTTATTATATTAACCTAACTACCAGTGGTATCATTTTGAATATTTACGTTAAAGCATTACCTTCTCCCATACTCTCAAATATCTAAGTCTAAAAGAGTGTATTAGCTTAAAGGAGAAGTGTATCTTATATATATATATATTGCGGGTACCTGGCCTGATTACGTACTATATAATTACATGTAAATGTGTCTATAGTTCTTGTACACTTACGTATACATTCTTTTCTTTGTTCGGTACCTTTGTTTTCCACAGTTCATACACTCCCGGATGACAGAGCCATATAAATATCGTAAAGATATACTGTATATTCAAATTAGAATTATAGAATAACATTAATTGAAGGAGTTCTTGATCTAGTTTATACACAATAACAATAGGCACGGAGAAGAACAAGAAAACATACTTCATCGATACTTGACATGGTTTCCTTGTCAAACGCAAATCTAAAATAAACAGTGTACTGCAGTAGTACTAAAGAGCTGTACATAAAAATTTCTGTGGCTGCCGGGAAATGACGTTGCCAGCACATACCACAATTCACAACATTCAAGACTGACATCTAGATTTGGACGTGTTTCTTTTCTTAAATCCTTCTCTCAACGACTCGATTGACTTGCTTACAAAGTATCGTTCATTCTGATACATGATACCGCTTAAAATTATCGAATACTTATATTACGTTCATTCTCACAAATTTCTAAGTAGAGATGTTAAGTCTCGACACTGCCCTAATGCCAACATTTCGTATTGGGTACTTCTCTTGGAGGAGATAAATCTCTCCAATTGACTAAACGCTAAGAATAATAAGAAAGAGTGTAAGAATTTAACTTAGGCTAATTGAAAGTTCAAGGTGTTAGCCGATATATTACATAGTGCATGCTAAGATGATTGCTAACCCCCCCCCCCCCTTCTTCACGTTGTTCTTTCTGTCTCGGAATCGGAACAACAAAAAGTAAATCCTCAGCTAATGAGGAATAACTCGTTTTTACTGATTCAACGCCAATATTCTTCTTCTTCTTCTTTGTATATATCACTGTGGCACAACTGTTTGCCAAGCAAAGGAATATTTTCTATTTCTTTCAATCTGTGATATAGATAGAAACAGTTTGATGCTTTGCTTAAAAAAAATTAAAGCAAGCTTGTTTACAAGTACGCACATGTGTGCTCTTTCAATTTTCATCACTCACATCAATATCTTTATATATAGGGTGGACAAAAATTCATTGTCAAAACTCTAGGAACGGAAAGTTCTCATCAAAATAAGCGAAAGAAAGGTGTCTTTGAACTTTGTCGATTTCCGCTTAGTTTCGGAGGTACAGGTTACCGAAAGCGTGAGAAAATGGAATTTAGAGCTTGATATTTCCAATACCATTCACAGTAGAACTGCGGCAACAAGGTAAACCCAAAGACTTCCAACCTGCTCTATCAAAAAATACATATTTCGAAATTGTGCGATGGCTGCGCAAGGGATTCTCCACAGGTACGAGGGGATTCCCAGAAATTCTCTGAAATAAAGGTAGGCCGAAATGTACATGAATTTAACGACTTTCCTGCAGATAACTATAGTTCGTTTGGGCCAAGTCGATATCTCAAACAGATTCCATTTCCTGAGTTATTTTTTTTAAAAAAAAAGTGTTATTGCATAACCAACAGGAGTCAGAACTATTCTTCTAACTGCAATACATTCAATTAAATAATGATTTATTTGTTATCAATGAGAGAGAATGTCATTGTAAACCTGGATGGCGATGATTAGTCATGTAAACAGTGCAGTATAGGGCAATAAACGACAGCAGTGCTCAAGTGGTCACAGGTGTCAGATTACGAGTCACAGCTAGAGTTCCGCGTTTGAGTCCCGGCTAGTAATCAACTTTGTGTAATTTGAAAGCACAAAACAAAGACTTAATGGTAGCAAGATGTGATAAGGCTCTAGGTTACTTAAATGACCCATAAATACAAGGTCTGTAGTTTTTTCTTTTAAAAATCATGGCAAGGGAATGTCACAGACTTATTAATAATTATGAATTTATGAATGAAAAAGGACAGAAATAAGAGACGATTAAATTCAGTTGACATAACGTGTACAATATTCCAAACGCATTTACCTCTAACTCTGATCGTCCTCTTGTATTTGTACGTTTGGATTTTGGAATCTGTACATGTTGAGATCTGCCTATTCATTACGAAAAAACGAGAATGGTGAAGCGTGGTTGCGTTTTAAGTTGAAAGTTCAGGTATTGATATTTGGAGCAAGAAATTCTGAAGGAAGATTCGTGTAATTCCAAAATAATAGGTTGTAAATAATTTGAATTTTGTAAAAGAAACAACCATGCGTGGTTGCACAAAAACGGAGATATAAAGTTTTCTATTCTTTTTATACAGAGTATTACTCAAAATAATTCTTTGAAGATTAGGGAGATGAAATGAAGTTGACTAGGCAGCAATGTTCAAACCAAAACAAATTATGTCATGGTCCAGAAGACAAAGGTTTCGGTCAGTAAATGTTGGGTTCATTAATTAACTATTTTTAAGTGTCTTTCTAAAAATATGCCCGTCTGTACGTGGATGTACACAGCCAAAAAACGTTCCCAAGGAGGTTCTTTACTAGATACCAGTGCCGGATCCAGAAATTTTCCTATCGGGGCAAAGTTAAATTTTGCCGCCCTTTCTACCGCCCTTTAGTCGCTTTTGTTATCTTCTCTGGATCCTGTCGTGGTGGCATCGTTATTACTAACTCCAGTAAGGCAGTACACGAACCTATCTGACTTGAATCGCGGTTTTGAATTTTAGAAATGGAGCTAGGTTGTATGGAATAATATAAAAAATGTTTTTGTGCGCAGGTATTGAAATTTTTGTGCACGTTTAGGTCAATTTCAATTTAATATGTGATTTTACTTCCTTTTAGGAACTTTTATTTTTTATATTTAGGTGTTTGCCGACCTCTAAACACGCCGCTCGGGGCGCTTGCCCATTTGGCCCTCCTTGAATTCCGGCACTGTTAGATACTATGCGTCTTTACTAGAAACTATGCATTTGCACAATGCATTCAATCGAAATAAGACTTCATCTTACCTGTCCCATTCCTTCCCTTGGAAAGTTGATGGACAGCAAAAATTCTCTCCCAGACTTGTTCCGGACTTAGGCGTAACTACCTTCTCAGCAATGTACTTTAAAGGACAACCATGTGAATGCCTCGTGTTTCTGTTCAGTTTCATATTCCGACTACTTCCACGCGTTTAACATTAAACTGCTCATGTTTACACTGTACGCAATATTCCTTGATGTAGAGAGGGCGTTCGAAAGAATCTGGCACGCGGGGATCATATACAAACTCATACAGCACAAATTATCAGACAAACTTATTCATCTACTAGACATCTACCTCTCAAAACGAAACTTTTTTCGTACAAGTTGAAGACCAAAGGTCATCTTCACGGCAAAGAAGACGTGGTGTACTCTAGGGTTCGCTACTAGGTCCGTTCCTTTTTACATTCTACGTGAACGACATTCCAAAACATGCTGATACTAACGTGATCTTGTATGCTGACGACACTGTCGTGTACGCTTCCTCTACACAACCCAGACAAATATTCGTATACATACAGCGCCATCTTGCTCTACTAAATGAGTGGTTGATATTATGGAAAGTTAAAATTAACCCAACAAAGTGCGACGCGGTTCTATTCACAAGACGGTTTCCATTCAACTTAAAAACACAAATATATCTTGGAAAAATGAAGTGGAATACCTGGGAGTGCTACTTGACTGTAAATTAACTTTCCAACTACACATTACCACACAAATCGGTAAGGGAAGCGGTCGACTGGTTCAACTGAAAGGCTTACTCACATCCGAGCGCCTTAACCTTCAAAGTAAAATAATTTTAGTGCTCTCAAGATAATTTCGAAATTACCACGACACACACGAACCACCGATTTGTATAATAATCTCTCAACTGACACAATACATGAGACAATTATATATCTCACCCGCTCTTTCTACAATACGCTACGTACCACAGACAACCGTCTCGTTACAGGACTAGGCAGGTATCCTATCCATACTCATTATAAACATAAAAGACCACTTCACATTCTACATCCTAATCTGCCTAAGCAGTAGTTGGAAACTAACGAAAAATAATTCATCATCTTAACTCAGTTACTTTTATCAATTTCCACTGGGATAAAACAGAGTAATATATTTTTGTAAAATATTATTATTAATATTAATAATAATAATCAAAAAATAAAATAAAAATGTGTTTATGTGAATGAAAGGTTGATGAATGTATGTACGTGGTGAGTGTGTATGAAAGTATATTATACGAGGGTTAAGTCATAAGTCATGGCTACTATTTTTTTTTCGTTCGAATGGGGGATGACAAGACAGATCGAAGATACACGTTATAAACCTTATGACATGTAGTGTCGAATGGTCCCACCAGATGCTGTATGCGGGTAGAGCTGCATGTCTGAGGAGTGAGGACGCCCCGAAGTTCAGTAGGTGAGCGACAGTGGTCCGGAATGGAGGTCATGAAGAGTGAACAACGTGCGTATGTGGAAGTACCATTTCTCCTCGGCAGGAATGTACGGGAACGCCACACAGAGTTACGGGAAGCACTAGGTGCGCGTTCCCTACCCTAACGAACAGTGGCGAGGTGAATAACGGCTTTCAAACGGGGCAGAGTGTCTACTGCTGATCTGCCGCGCAGTGGGCGTCCTGTTCACCGCGAACTCGCCATTGTTCGATAAGGTAGGACACGCGCGTCTAGTGCTTCCCGTAACTCTGTGTGGCGTTCCCATGCATTCCTGCCGCGGAGAAATGCTACTTTCACATACTCACATTGTTCACTCTTCGTGACCTCCATTCCGGAGCACTGTCGCTCACCTACTGAACTTCGGGACGTACTCAGACATGCACCTCTACTCACATACACCATCTGGTGGGATCATTCGACAGTACATGCCATAAGGTTTCTAACGTATATCTTCGATCTGTCCTGTTATCCCCCATTGGAAAGAAAAAAAAATAGTGGCCATGACTTATGACTTAACCCTCGTATATAATCAGAATGCGAATACTGACGAACTGTGGAAATTTATATAACTAAATATGCAACTAATACAATAGCTGTATCAGTTTATTTTCATAATATCCAATGATGTCATCCTACAACGACCGATTGCTGCTGTTTACTAACCAGTTTGTCTGTGTACATGGGGTAGGTAGTTAGTACAGTAAATAGAAAAAGAAAAATATGACATCCCACTAATATACACAGACCCTTCTGAAACCGATTAGCACAATCAGTTCACCTGGGTTTCCCCAGCCTATAAGCATGTGTGGTTTACCAGGTTAGTTCTTCAGTAGTTAGAATCCGATACAGTTTTTTTTCCTGTGTATGAGGCTTTGCCTTGTATAGTTTTTTTACCTTAACTATTACTCTTCTCGCGCTTTCCTCTCGTCTTTTTCCACCTTCTTTCCTTCTTTTATACACAAGCGATCCGCGGAAAATATCTGGGAAAGATAGAAACCGAACGATACACTCCGCGACATAACCTGTAGAGTTAAAAGCATGCGGAGAGTCTTGGTATCAAGGTGTTGACTGACACACTGGGGCATTCCTTGGAGAGACCCGATTAACTGTGTTTTTTTTCTGCCTTTCAGGTAAAAATACCAAATCGCACGCCTTAGGCGGAGCATTGGTGATATCTCTACAACACAGAATTATCTGGGAGTACTCGGGGTCGTTACAATATCGATTTTTGTTCTATATTATGACGACAACAATTTTGGTATCGATATTCACATGATGATTCTCCATGTTAGTCGTTGGGTAAATACAGTAAACGATGTTATTGTCCAACTAAGTTAGATGATCCAACATCCTCAGCAAATTGGTTCCATTACTTCATAATATTCTCAGCATTATTCAACATAGTGGCGATCGTTGTTTTCTGTGCAAATTACCGAAAAAGTGTGTGCGAGAATTGTCAACTGCCTCTCCAAAATTGTACGGTGTTTGCTAGCAAAAGAATTTAAATTTACAAAATACATTACTGCAAACAAAATTGACACACAATTATTCAAATTATTGTTCATTAACTATTCAATGATTTTGGATGAGCCGTAACTACGTCCACGTTCTCTTCGAAACAAAGGAATTCTGTGAGGCGTTATGCAGAGTAAACTGAACTTGACCTCCTGTAAACAGTACACAATTCCACTGCCCTGGTGTTCACTACGATATTCCACGCATAAGACCACAATAAGCTCTTCTGTGGGTTTTGGCCAACCGGATGCACATTGAGCCATCTCAGGCGTAGTAATTCGCAAAGTGATTACGTCGTCTGCAAACGGGGTGTACAACGGGGTTTCTCATAGAACTAGAGATAAACAGTATATCATAGTGGAGCTTAAAAAGGTGTTAACATCTTCTGTGTCTTTCTTAAACAGGCATTCCAGTTAGGAGGAAATATCAACCCATGTTTCTACACGTGTCTGGGATTCTGTTAATTTGAACAATTTTGTTGTTAGCTTCTAGTGTATTTACTTTTTATCTTTTGTGCTTGAGAACTATTCATTTATTCCGTTTTCTTCCAATCATTTGAGTGAGAGAAATTCATGAGTCTCATAAGGAGATTATGTAATAAGAGTTATGATACGTTATTTATTTAATCAATCAGTATCGTTATTGAGTAATTGATGTGTATTCTGAATTATTAGATGAATGAACACTTTCTATATATTTAAAGTGTGATAAAATAATACGAATTAACTGTTGATCGTTTGTATTGCAGGTTTTCATCTTTGTCGTACACTTTCATTTGTACACTATTATTTCTTTCTCGTACAATCCAGAAACCCGAGAAGAAAAATTGCCACAATCAGACTGAGATGGTATTTCTCAACTGAAGAGTACAAGGACAGAATGCGGGATGTCCATTTTCATTTTAAAAAATGAGTTTGCACTCGTAATAAGTACTACATAATGACAGATAACAGCTAAAAAAGTTCCAATCCAGAAAACGCAAATAATCAAGAAGTTACATCTGTTTTAAGTATATTAAATCCGAACAAAAACACCAGAGGTGCAAAAAGTGGAGCCAAGTTCTTTAGCCCTAAAAAGGTGTGAAATGGGAGACGGATGAGCCAAGTTCCTTGGTGACAGCATGTAACAGGAACAAAGGAACTTGGCGCGAGCTGGCAACAGCCTTAAGGTTGGTGGCGGTGGACGTAGTGGGTTTTAGGATCCCCACCACCCTTAA
>JAGDQP010004716.1:0-13104 GCA_022664845.1 Lepisma saccharinum | reverse complement strand
GTCCACAACTAGAACATAGTTTGAGATACGAATATGAAATTTTGTACATCTGCACATATTTACCATATCTCCTTAACGGCAAAAGCTCATATTCCTATCTTTAACATCTTTTTTCTTACGGGGCCCCCAAATCGTCGATTTTGCCATAAACTCTTGTTCCTGTATAACATGCTTCTGGCAGTGCTAACGTTTTCTGACGTGAAGAACTTGGCTCATGCACTGCCGTGCATGTTGATACGAGGTGCATTCAAGTTTAACACCTCCTATTTTTTCAGGTCTGGTAACAGATAGAAACGTGGATACTTACGATACCCATGTAATCATTCGTTTTCCCCATTTGCGTGATGTGACACCGCTTGAAATTCATCGGCAGTTGAGTGAGACATGTGGTGATGGTGTCATGGATGTGTCTAATGTGCGAGAGTTCAAAGAAAGCAGAACGTCGTGTGACAACAAACCAAGACAATCTCGGCTTCGCACAAGCCGGTCTGACGACATGATCAAACGAATGGAGAAAGTTGTGTTGGAGGATCTCCAAATGAGTGTGGAACAAATTGCCTCCAAAGTTACCATTTCCGTTCAGGCTTGAATAACGGCATCCATGTCTCATCCAGTCACAATCGATGAAAAAAAGGCCCATTCATGGCTTCATCACGCGTCAACATTGTCTGACAACATGCTACACGCGCAGCCTTGTGTTCGTCCGTCAGCATTCGTATCACCCACCTGAAGGAAACTTTTGACATTTTCAGGTCTTCATGCAGATGCACAGATCCCACGGAATAGTTAACTTTGCAGGCAATTTGTTCCACACTCATTCGGCGATCCTCCAACACAACTTTCTCCACTCGTTTGATCATGTCGTCAGACCGGCTTCTGCGAGGTCGAGATTGTCTTGGTATGTTGTCACACGACGTTCTGCCTTCTTTGAACTGTCGCACCCACGAACGCACATTAGACACATCCATGACACCATCACCACATGTCTCACTCAACTACCGGTGAATTTCAAGCGGTGTAACATCACGCAAATAGAGAAAACGAATGATTACACGCTGTTCTTGTAATGAAAACGTCGCCATTTTACGAGTATCGTAAGTATTCAAAACAGTCATCACTCTCGCCGCTGCCGCTAGAGTTCTGTGTGCCGTACGGTGCTTCCATCTATGTCACGCATTGCCAACGAGTGCTCGTGTGTTTTTAAAAAACACGTTTCTATCTGTTACCAGATCTGAAAAAATAGGAGGTGTTATAACTTGAATGCACCTCGTATATGGGAGTAAATAAAAAGTTGGACTTTAAAATTAGTTTTACGATAAATCACCCTTTCTGTACATCTCCTTTCTTTTCCTGTACTTTTCAACTTAGAATTTATCAGAAAGAGGTTTTCGAGGCTTAGGAACAGTTAAAAAGAATTTGGCCGGATTGGGATTAGAACCTTGGTTGTCGCGATGATAGCTTAACCGAATGAGTGACAAAGAACAATCTAACTTGGCTAAAGGGCAGTGGAAATATATAAATTTACTGCTGTTCTGTTGATGCTTGGCGATACCTAACAGAAAAGTTACAGTAGCTATCAGAGGTCATTTTTCTCTAAAAGATATATGGAGTACCTTATTCACTAAGGTACTTTATGCAACTTGCAATGAAGCCGCTCAGCGAATACGGGGTTTCAGGATATTAATGTATTAAGATTTCGGTAGTCGCTAAGATCGGTTAATACGTTTCTGTGTTGAGAACAAAGCTAGTTGAGGTCATCTTCTATTGCTGGTCAGGAAATCGTGACAACTTCCATAGATTTCCATGCGCATCAGTGCCGAAAACAGTAAGTTGCCTATGTTTTCCGGAAACGATTATAGGTCACTTCGACGAAGCTTAATTAGCTCAACAAAATATCAAAAGATACCTGAGGTCGACTTCTACTCTTTCTCCAGAAATTGCAAAATAATGTCGTCTCCCATATACTTCAATGTTGATTTCAAGTGCCGAAAAAGTACCTTACCAATGTTTGGCGGGAAATAATTATATCATATTACTCAGGACGAAGCCTACTTTCCTTTCCTATACCTTTCAATTGGTCACGTTTTAGACATGCAACCTATGAAAAGTGGCCTAGCTCTTTAGGAGTGAGGGAGTTGGCAGAGAAAGAATTTGGCATGTAAGAATTTCGTTGACAAAGAGCAGATGTTGTGCAAGAGACAATCATAGAAATCCTTTCTGTGCTGCATTAAACAATCATTAACTTTGTTCAAATACATTTCTTGGATGTAACTTTGATTGTGATTGACTAAGCTACACAGTCTTAGGTTATCATTTGTCCAGATTATGACGACACACTGGCAAATTTACACACCGCTCCAAAAGTACGCATCTTTTCAACATGTTTTTAAAGTTAAGTCTTTCTCCTTGTTTTTATAAGTAATCATTCCCTAAACTCTGCCCCCATAATCTGAAATCACCCTGTATACAGGTGTATGATGTTTAAAAAGTGTTTGCGTTGTACTTAATTATCCTTGTTGAGCATCAAAAGGTTTTCCAATGCTTTAAGATGACTCTGAGGTGACAGGAAACCCCAGTGGGAGGTTTATCTAATGGTGGTGCGTGTCACCCGATCTCATGATTGGATTTCATTCGGCAATAACCCTTATTTTCTTGGAAAGACGAAACGCAAGAATACGAAAATGTAGGGGGGAAACGAGGGAGAGATCGTGTAATATTATTAGCTTTCTTATTGCCGTTAAAGGTGAAGAGGAATCGACCTACTGCTCGTGATTTATCTTCGCAAATATCGATGTTTCTAGCGCATCGTTGCTATGATATAAATTAGGGATGGCTTCAGATACTAAGATGTGAAATGATGATGATGATGAATCGTGGAGTTTAAGCTAAACGGAAATGCTATACTAATCGCAAAGGAATATTCATTTGACGATTCGATTTCTGTTTTTGTTCTTTCGGCTGACTTTTGGTTCTTTTTTAACATTCACATTTCAAATCACATTCAAGTCCTGATTAATAGAGTTAGTTCAGAAAACTGATTTTGAGCTTTACTATAACAACTCAAATATTTTAGTGAAAGGAATTAAATTTCATTAGAAATCTAAACTTCAATTAATATTTTACTGTTTTCTCCAAACAACCAAGTGAAACGAAAACCTTCAATATTTCATCCGTAACAATTCGCTTTCTCTCTGAGCATACATTCTTCTTTTTCATATTTTCTCTAAACACGCATTCATTCTCTAAACATAATTCATTTTCATTTTAGTGGTCATTACCATAAAACTTTATGATCTTTTTATAGACCAGAGTTTTATAAACCTTTATAACTGCTACACTATCTTCATCTGTTTTTGTTTTAGTAAATGTGTCAACTTAGTTCTATGTATTTATTTATATATTTAACCATCTATAAATACAGCTCAATTTCGGCCACTTCTTACTAGATATATATATAACAACGAGAAGGAGTTTTCGAAGGACTTGGACGTAGCCTTACTCAAAGTTCCATTCCAGCATTTACTTGGAGTGATCGAGGGAAACAGAGAAATACCTCAGTTACAATGATTGGCACTCAAAATTGAACAGGTCATCTCAGTTACAACGCAATCACTATACTGACTACTTATACATATTTCTAGTCCGTTATGTTACACAGTAAAAAATAGCTGTGTTAATTCAACACAATGCGGTGTCCCAGCGTGACTACCACTTTTGTGTGTTAAATCAACACAATACACAGTGTTGATTTCGGTACTGTGAGAAAAAAAAGTCACGGCCGCAGCTAGATTTGAACATGGGTTGCTCAGTTAGAAGTCGAGCGTTTTACCGACTTCGCTAAATCATCAGGTGGAAAAAAAGCACTAGATTGAAACAATCTAGAGGATAAAAGAAAATGTTGCTGAACCCCAAACATACACAAAGTTACTCTAACGACTTATGTCATGAGTTAATCACTTTTCCATTGGTCAATTAGGTATCACAATCTCCATTTATTGAGAATATGTTCCATTTCGATGAAAGCAAGCGCAGCATTTGACATATTGTTACGATAAGCAGTAATGCCGCTCAAGTGTTTGGCTGTCACCATCTTGCTTGTTTTTATAGAAATGGAATATTCTCAATGAATTGGAATTCTGGTTCTCAATTGACAAATGGGAAGTGATTAAAACATGGGATAAGTCGTGCAAGTATCTTAGTTTGTTTTGGGGATTCAGCAATGTATGTTTGATCCCCTACGCTGTTTAAATCGATAGTGTAGTCGTTTAATTCAAATGTTGTTCATTAAATATCGTTTGCATCTAGCACCTTTACTGTCTGACGATTTAGCCAAGTCGTTAAGACGCTCGACCTCTAACTGAACAACCCATGTTCAAATCTCACTGCCGCCGTAACTTATTTTTTTACAGTACCGACATCAACACCGTGTGTTGTGTTGATTTAACACACAAAAGTGGTAGTCACGCTGGGACACCGCATTGTGTTGAATTAACACAACTATTTTTTGCAGTGTACCTTTGCAAAAGTCTAAAACACGTTTACTAGTGGATTGTGTTGGATTTCCAGCGTTAATTTTGATTCCTAATTGGTTTTTCACTTCGATCTAAGAAACATTACTTTCGTTTGTAGGCTTCCGTCTGTCTGTCTACCTGTCGACAATTTTCAACTCAAGAACTGCTATCGCTATGAAGGTGGTTAAGGTGCAGGCAGGATTTCCGCCAGGATTTTCAGTTTGGAAGTGTGTAAAGTCAAAATTGGGAGGGTGTAAGTGAGGTTTTGCACAGTTTCTATTGATTTTTCACTCAAAAATTTCTAAGTTAGGGGATGTTGTCGAGATTTTGGGGTTTACACCCCTCACGAGAGTCTGGCAGAATCACTGTTAAGGTGTTGTTGAAACGATCTCAGAAAGGGGATGTCAGAGCCATATAGGTCAAGACTGTCCGTCAGACTGTCGACAAATTTCAACTCAGGAACTACTAAGGCACGAAGGTGGTTAAGGTGTAGATAAAAAGGTCTCGGCGAAGCTAGGGGAGGTCAAAGTCGCGTAGATAATGTTTGTCCATCCGTCCGTCGACAAGTTTCGAGACAAACTACTAGGGCTACGAAGGTGGTTAAGGTGTCGTTGGAAAGGTCTCAGTGAGGCGAGGTCAAAGCTGCGTAGATCATGTGTGTCCGTCGAGAAATTTCAACTGATGATCTACTAGGGCTATGAAGAAAGCTGAGGTGTCGCTGAGACGAGTTCAAAGATTCATAGAACATGTCCCAACCATAAGACATGTAGATCATCCAAATTGGATTCTCACTGCTGAAGCTTAGCGGTAGCACATATGAACAATTTCTCAATTGGGCTTCGCGTCTCTTTCCAATTTATGTAGAGGGTCATAAAAGTTCAATTAAAGTAGGAATCTCATTTTTTAGGTTTATTAACGCTTACTTATTACTTATAAGAGTTATCATTTATTTATCTGCTAGAACACAAGGTTACACACACTTAGGCACAGTTGACACGGAGCATTTATGCTACGATAAATCGTAGCATCTCTCTTAGCACATATTTCATCAAAATCCTTATGGAATAATAAAATAGTGTCTTGCCCTATCGTAGTATTTTTGCTTTGACACGGTAGCGTCTTTGAAAGCACTACGATTTATCGTAGCATAACGATTTCTGTGTCAAATGGGCCTTATAGTGTTCATTCTGGTCAAGTATGTTAATAAATATATGGAACCCGTTCATCACATGTCTTCTGAATATTTTAATATTCGTAATATTAATATCCAGCTCTACGTATAACCATTTTACTTTTAATATTGTAGTTTGCACTCATTCTCCATGTTGATGACTTCTTAAGTATATGCCCATTTGTTCGCGGTTTCTCATGGCACGAAGAAAAATATCCAGTAGTCAGTAGTGTATTTCGAAGTGTAGCGTGTATTTGAATTTTAGAACATGTATGTAATTTTGAAACAACTTCTAAACAATATCATTTCATAGAAAGTACTGCACTTGGTTTTCCTCCAAGCGCATAAAGAATTTTCCTTTTAACATGACTACTCTTTGTGGATATGAATTTGCTCTACTTGTAGATCAGTATGGATTAAATTTATTTCCAGTTCTTTCGTATTACATTAAAGAGTAGATGATTCCAAATAGAAGTCGCGTACTCAAGTTTTGAACGATGATTAAACTCCATAAACGCTAACAGATAAACTAACAGCAAAACTAAGATAGACACTACTATTGTTCCTGAGGGAACACAATACAAAATTACGAATGTTAATAATAAAAGAAACCGAATTACAAAACAGGAGAATAAGGGAGGAATGACAGCATAACAAAGAAAAGAAGACATTTTTGGAAGAATAATGACAAATACAAAGTCGAACGTAGAAAACAAAGTTACTAGCTTCAATATACATATTAGTATGGGTATCATAAGTAAAAGTGAAGTGAAGAAAGTGAGAACTCGAGAAGAAAATCAGGAGAAACTAATTAGTATATGCCCAATTTCATAGAAGTGCTTAGAGTACCATACGGAAAAGTTGTGTTGTCACTGGATTGAAAATGTCAGAGTAGATCGAAGTCACAGCTGAAATCTGAAGTCAGTTTCCTCCCTGCCGGCTATCATTGAGACGCTAGGATTAGTTACAGTCGGAGTACACATACTACAGAAATACAGTAAGCAACTGCTATAGCGTGACCACATTGCGAAAGACCGTGTAAATGGAGATCGACAAATTGCAGGTCAGCTCCTCTTTATCTGCTTTCATTTAGCCGCTAGCGCGCGTTCGATGCTGAAAACATATTGTGCAAAAATAACATACGAAAGGTTACAAGGTTAATATGTTGCCACATGCATCAACGTCTCTGAAAACAAATCTGAAGGCAGTTTCGTTCCGTATTCTTTTCTGTTGCAGACAGACCGAAAAGTAGACAAAATGAAATTAAGAAGAATTAAAATTAAGAGCGGAATTCCGTTCGATTTGAGCGGAATATTTCAACAGTAAGAAAGAAAAGTAATGTACTTATGAGTTAAAAAGAGTTAAAAAAAGATGAGAAATCACTCTATCAAGTTTCAAGAGTAAATTACATCCATAAAGCATCGAAATTCCATCTAGAAAATCATATTTTCTATCCATAGCGATAGCGTTTCGTTAAAAACCACTCTTTCCGCTTGAAAATTCCGGTCTAAACTCTAAAGGAGTGATTCCTCTTTCTGCTCTAAGAACATGAAATATTCCCTTCTTCCGAATTTAGTGTGTAAGATATTATCAATAAATAATTGTAACAAATAAACTCGAATGGTCAAAATGTAACCAAATCTGCAGACAGGTCCAAGAATGACCAGAATAACACTTAAAAAGAAGAAAGAAAGCCAATGTATAATTTTCAGTGAAGTACTAACATTGTGTGTTGATTTAATGATGACATTTCGGGTACTGTAGTGACCAGTCCAGAAAAAGAAAGAAAATGAGCGCAATACGGTGTTGGCCAGAAAGAATTAGACAATTTAATCTTTGAGCTTCACTTATGTGATTGAAGGTGGAGCAATGGAACACACTACTATTCTGTAGAGGTCTGCAAGGCATTATTTAACTGGCTGCGAAAGACTATATTTATTTCAAGTTTAACTTGAGTAGTAAAGGATAGTTCAATATCCAGATTTCTTTTAGACCCCGCTGAGTCTGGTTCGTCAGAGAGGTTTGGAATGGTTACTACCGCTCGGTTTGGTTGAACTAGGGAGAAACCTAAGGAAAACCAAAGCGTTTGCTGTGAAAATATTTTTTTTGAAAACAAAGATTCTGCTACTATAATGCAGCACGTTTTCAGGCGACATTTTCCACTGCATTAAATAACAGCTCAAAAATTGCTGGACTGTCTGGATTTCGAAGGGTTTTGAATTCTCGTGTAAGATGTACCGAATAGTTCTAGGAGTTTAATGAAGGGTCGTTGAATAACGACAAACAGAACGCTGAGAACTTCGCTGAAATACTAATTTCACTTGCTGCAAAGTTTCTGGCACTCATGCTGTTCGAAGACAATCACGAGATTTATTGTTGACAACAGATGGAGTAATCATAAACTTTTTAGCACAATTCTATTATGGTTTGAAATATTAGCATTTTCCCACCAAACACCACCAACATCATGATCTGATCAAATGTAATAATGTTGCGACCAACACATCGGCTTGAAAATGTATCAGTTTTATAGACGTTATTTTTGTCCTGTAGTACTTGAAATACTAGTCAATTAGATTATAAGATTAAATCTTTTAAGATTAAAGAATAAACTTCAAATAAGAACAATTAATATTAAACAAACAAAACAAGTTCAAATAAATCAGTAATAAATTCAAAAGAGGAAATAACTTCAAGGATAAGAGAAAACGTACATAAAACAACAAATAAACTTTGAATATGAATACAAATTAACTTAATAATGAAATAAACTTGAAATAGGAACAATAAATGAAATAAGACAGAAAAAAACAACTTCCAATAAGAACACTAATTAATATCAATATAACAAATGAGTTTCAGATGAGATCACTAATGATAAGTAATATCAAAATAACAAATAAATTTAAGGTAAGAACAATAATTACCATATAAACAACAAATGAATCTAGGAAGAAGAAATGGCCAAGATGTTAACAGTTTAGAAAGAATATTTGTTATTTTCAAAGTATTATACGTAAGAACGTTGCAAATTTGACGTTATATTACCATTATATCATTTCGTCTTTTCTTTATTAATGCTCAGGGAAAATATTATAACTGAAAACTTAGAAAATGATTCTTGTGGAGAAAAGAAATAAATAGTTTGAAGCGAACTTGTTTGAAGATGTTGTCAATTCTGTGAGTGGAGGAACGCTTCTGAAGATAAGTTTTCCTCAGGGGAGACTTAAAAACTGAAATCTCATCGATGACTCCCTTAAGAAAAACTACTTGCCTCTCGAAAAGAGAGAACTGGCAAGCGAGACCTTCCTCTTCTCTCCTTATCCTCTTCAAATCTATTGATTCATGTTTCTCAACAAACAGAAAAGTTAAAAGAAGTTCAGGCTGTCAGAGATCGAAGGTCTGTAAAACTGGGTTCATGGAAAGTACAAAGTAGATACTCTTTCTCTCTCTCTCTCTCTGTTCCCCTTTCTTTCTTTCTTTCTTTCGTGTTCTCTCCGAGAACGTTCTCTTTTGAGTTCAGCAGAAGCCTTGAGCAGTCCAAGTTTCCGAAAATGTTATTGAGGAACTCTTATGCGTCCATGCCCTCGTCTTTTCCCGTCGTGTCTCGAGTTCTTGTTCTCCTTCAGGCGTTGGCTAGAGTTTAGAAAATAAAGTAGAAAAGAAAAGAAATAGTATGAAAGAACTTACCTATTTGCTTTTCTGGAATTTAGTGTGCAACGACTGTGGCTGAATAAAATGTAAAAGAATCGTGTTGTCGTAATTGGAGCTTTATTTATATTTTTCAGGCATTTTATTCATCTTGAGTTTCATCTTTTTATTTTTTGTTATTATCTACTGTATAGTCAGGTTCCACGGTCTCGGTGCTAAGATTGAGGATCTTGGATTTGAAATAGAGTTACATTTTTATCACCCATCCTAAACTTGAGTTTTCCAACAATTTTACCAGACAAATCATTTTATGGTACTTAATAAAACTACCCGATATCTCTCAGATCACTCTCTACAGGAGATTAATCGCAAATGAGATGTCATATGTCAGTCTTCTGAGAAGTTTGTATCATAAATGTTTGCCAGTTTATAAAATGGAAATTCAAATATAATATAATCTCCTAATGTTGTAACACGCTGTTGTCCTGAAAGACAAGATCTGGTTGATGCTATTTTAGCTAAGATATAAAATACCATTCGAATGTGTAACAACAGTAAGCGACCCTGATTTAAGGTAAACTAAAGAAGAAATAATCTGTAATGTAACAGTTAAAACCACACAGTTTTGGGATTGCCACATTCGTTTACATGTGAAGTAACTGGATTCCAGTAACCACAATCTCTTAATATTGCAGTAGACAATTTTAAAAACAGTTTCTTCTATTCCTATCATACAACTATGTTTGCTAATGACTTAGTTGAATGTATGTAGATTTTCAATTAGAAGCGGTGTGGGTAGAGTGTAGTTAATTAGGGATATAGAGACTAGATTTATTTAGGTGTAGGTCATTGGGATTTTGGTTTTAAAATGAAATTACGGTTTGTGAATTTATGTATAAGAAGCAAATTTTGATTTGTTATAATTTTATTTGTAAACGAAATAGGCTTTCAATTGGCAATGAATACTTGTTCATTCTTTGGAAGTATGACAATTGAAATAATAAGTTTTTAAATTGTTAATTAATTTAATTGTAATGAAAATCTGGAACAGAAAACAGCAAGTAAATAAAAATAGTAAGTTTTCCTGTTTTACCTTTGTTTATTTGGATAAAGTATTGAATAGCATAAAATATTGGTTTCTAATTAATTACTGCTGTAGTGTAGCTGTTTGTTTTTTTTATTTCTATTTTCTAAAGGATACAATACAAAACAAATTGATTTAAGCCTCTGCGTTTCTCCCATTTAATTTATTTAAGTTTTTATGCAAGCCTTTACAGAAACTGAAAAAAAATGATTAGTTCGTTTTTTCTGTTACCACTTGATTTATTATTTTGCTTTTGCTCTGTATTTACGTAAACTGTGTTGTTTGTTTTGTGTATTGCGGTTTGTTTTTATTATTTTTTTATTTATCAATTTATATTAATTAATATTACTTTTGTGATTATATATATATGAAAATTAACTTCCATTTTGTGTTAATTTAAACATAACATCAAAATAATACACTGAGAAAAAACTTAGTCTAGCTCTAATATCAATATAATACATATATTCCAACATATGTTATTTAGTTAAGTATATAATATGCTTAGTATTTAGGACAACTAAGCACAATCAATCGAGTTTGTGGTTGGTTTTATCACCGTTTCGTAAAATGGCGTTTACAGTAATTAATAACATTATACCGTAGGTTATTTACGTTATAATGTTGGAGTATCATGTGTAATGATGATTCACCATATCACTATTTCTTAGACTATGTTCCACAAAGTCTATACTAGACTAACCTGTGATCATAAAAAAAGGGGACAGAAGAATTATAATATTATGAACCTAGCAGTACATCGGGATTTCTTGAATTAGTGCACGGTAGTCTGGTGGCACAAGATAAAAGAATTTTAAGTTAGGTAACCACATTCTACAGGAAGATCAAACATGTGTACTCAGAAAGTATGATATTACAACCAAAATTCTGCAGAAATGCACGTAAAAGAAATACGTTACTTTCCTTTCTTTTTAGGTTCTTAAGTTCTCTTAAAGCTGAATTATACAGCCTTGTCTCATGTGTATAGTTTCAGTATAAAATGAGTATTCCCGTTGCAAGTAAAACTTGAGTAAATAAGTATACAAAGTATATATTTCTATTTAGAAGAGTGACAAAAGAAAGCGCAGTATTCCTTCTACGAAAGTAGAACTTGTCATAAAGTTATGTAGAGAAGGGTGGAAAGTCATACCTTTAATTTAAAGGCTCAACTTCAGTATAAGGGGAAACATTTTTTGAACGTCCTCAGGAAAAGTTAGCACTATGTTTACCAAATGAAACCGTATTTAATTTTGCGTACCGTGTTTTGTTCAAGTTCACCTAGCAAAATTGTAACAGAAAAATAAAAAAAATGTAATTTCAATTTATGGATAGAAAGTAATAAAAATACACCCAGAAGAATTTGGTATGGCAATAATCCGTCAACATTACCAACCTTAAACACACCATTCTTAAAATTTTCAAACAGGAAACCTTACCTTGGATCAATATGTCTACTACGGATAGATTTGTAATTTTCTTGTTGAACAGATTATTATTAGGCTATGTAGCTGCAGAACAGTAGCGGCTCGCCAAGTGAAGTTAGTGAAGCTGCACTTCTCCCATTGTTTTGTTAAATAAAACAAACTTATTACTGAGAGAAAATGAAATAGATATGATAAAATCCCACCAGAAAAACCTTT
Organism: Lepisma saccharinum; assembly: GCA_022664845.1. Lineage (NCBI taxonomy): Eukaryota > Metazoa > Arthropoda > Insecta > Zygentoma > Lepismatidae > Lepisma > Lepisma saccharinum. Next base: position 1,047 of record JAGDQP010004716.1, on the reverse strand, counting down.
TCATTACTTTTCTTTTCAGTACTTTGTATCCTGCAAGAAGTAAATAATCTGGCGCTGGAAGGCAGCGTAGTCTTTTGAAGTTGACGATCTTACTTGAATAAAACTAAAAAAAAAAAAAAAGTCCAGATATATGTGCTTCCCACAGCGGGAATCATTTAACTTACTTTGCATTGGGAAGAGAAGTGATTTTTTTTTCAGTTGACGGGCACGGAACTGCTAGGTTGTCATGACAACCTAGACGCGGTAGGCTATTTTGGCCGGTCAAAGACAGCGTTAAGCAAAGCGGCGGAGTAGCTGTCGTCTACTTTCTACGAAATAGCTTCTCTTCCTTCATTCGAAGCGAACGTGCAAGTATAGTTGTTTCCACAGCTCTATGTGCGCCTGCGCAATTCTTCGTCATTTTGTTTATGTGTAGTGAGAAATCTAATAAGTTACAAGGTATTTGTTTCTTCATTTTGTGCAAAGTTTATTGTTTTCTTTTCAATGAAATGTAAAGACAAATCTACTAAGCAAGTACGTGTATTGTGTGTATTTGTGTTCGTATTTTATTTAATAAACAGACATTCCTTAATGCTTCATGGCTATTTTCAGGAAGCACTCAAAAATATTTTTCTTTAAGGGAATGAGGGTTTCGACCACAGCCCACTCGATCTATAGCTGCCTGCCCATTCGCTTCAAAAAGCATTGTTCCTCGGCAAATTCCGGCAGACAATGCCTACCTAATTATTTTACTCCATTGCATCCTCCGTTTAAACATTATATTCATTGCATTGTAAACATTATATTCATTTGTTTTATTTGGAGGTAGGCAGTTGTGCATGCCGTGGATTGTTTTCTCCTGCACAGTGCCTATAGAAACATTACGATTAAAAATGAGATCGTAGACAAAGTAAACAAATTTAAATACGTAGAAGCATAAATTATGTAACAAGCAGAAACGAGGTCAACGAAGTAATAAGACAGGAGGAACGTCTAAAGGAATGGAAAGCCTCAGTAATAGTTTCGGTTTGTGGAAAGGCGATAATTCTGACTAATAATATTTTTTTT